>JANEHK010001183.1:0-12866 GCA_025960845.1 Tachycineta bicolor | reverse complement strand
TAGCGTGTTTCTTCTGCTGGCAGTTGGTTGTATGGTGGACCCTCTTCGGCACGTGTCACTTGTTCCTGCTCCTCTTCATCTGTGAGATCAAAGTTTTCACCTTCCGGCCAGTTTTTAATGATTTCCAAAATCCCAGGGCGATTTGGGTTTCCAATGCGGGCGCGCTGAGTGATGAGGGCAATCCATTTGCTCCACGTGGTGTCGGTGGCATGATGGGTGGAGGGAACCTTTCCTTTAAACATCCACCCCAGCACCGGTAGTCGAGGTGCCAACAGGAGTTGTGCTTCTGTGCCAATCACCTCTGAGGCGGCTTAAACTCCTTCATAGGCGGCCAAGATTTCCTTCTCTGTTGGAGTGTAGTTGGCTTCGGACCCTCTGTAGCTTCGGCTCCAGAATCCCAGTGGTCGGCCCCGAGTCTCCCCAGGCACCTTCTGCCAAAGGCTCCAGGACAGGCCATTGTTCCCGGCTGCTGAGTAGATCACGTTCTTCACATCTGGTCCCGTCCTGACTGGGCCAAGAGCCACTGCATGAGCGATCTCCTGCTTGATCTGGGCAAAGGCTTGTTGCTGTTCAGGGCCCCAGTGGAAATCGTTCTTCTTGCGGGTGACCAGGTAGAGAGGGCTCACAATCTGGCTGTACTCAGGGATATGCATTCTCCAAAAACCTATGGCGCCTAGGAAAGCTTGTGTTTCCTTCTTGCTGGTCGGTGGAGACATTGCGGTGATCTTATTGATAACCTCAGTGGGAATCTGCCGCCGTCCATCTTGCCACTTTACTCCCAGGAACTGGATCTCTCGGGCAGGTCCCTTGACCTTGCTCTGCTTGATGGCAAAACCAGCTTTCAGGAGAATCTGGATGATCTTCTCTCCTTTCTCAAACACTTCCATTGCCGTGTTCCCCCACACAATGATGTCATCGATGTACTGTAGGTGCTCCGGAGCCTCACCCTTTTCCAATGCAGCCTGGATCAGTCCATGGCAGATGGTGGGGCTGTGTTTCCACCCCTGGGGCAGTCGGTTCCAGGTGTACTGCACGCCCCTCCACATGAAGGCAAACTGAGGCCTGCATTCTGCAGCCAGAGGAATGGAGAAAAATGCATTAGCAATGTCAATGGTGGCATACTATTTTGCTGCCTTGGACTCCAGCTCGTACTGGAGTTCCAGCATGTCCGGCACAGCAGCGCTCAATGGTGGAGTCACTTCGTTCAAGGCACGGTAGTCCACAGTCAATCTCCATTCTCCATCAGACTTGCGCACAGGCCAGATGGGGCTGTTGAAGGGTGAGTGGGTTTTGCTGACCACCCCTTGGCTCTCCAGCTCACGGATCATCTTGTGGATGGGGATCACGGCATCTCGATTTGTCCGATACTGTCGGCAGTGCACCGTCGAGGTGGCAACTGGAACTCGTTGCTCTTCTACCTTTAAGAGTCCTACTGCAGATGGGTTCTTTGACAGTCCAGGCAAGCTATTCAATTTCTTAATGCCCTCTGCCTCCACAGCTGCTATTCCAAAAGCCCACCTGAGTCCTTTAGAGTCTTTGTAATAGCCATTCTGGAGGAAGTCTATGCCCAGAATACACGGGGCCCCTGAGCCAGTCACAATTGGATGTTTCTGCCACTCTTTCCCGGTCAGGCTCACCTCGGCTTCCAACAGAGTCAATTCCTGTGATCCCCCCGTCACCCCAGCAATGGAAATAGGTTCTGTCCCCACATATTCCGATGGTATCAGTGTACACTGCGAACCAGTATCAACTAAAGCTTCATATTTCTGTGGCTCTGATGTGCCAGGCCATCGGATCCACACTGTCCAATAAAGCCGGTTTTCCCGTACCTCTCCCTGGCTAGAGGCAGGGCCCCTCTAGCACCAGTCATTATTCCCTTCCTGGGCATACATGGTAGAGGTTCCTTCGCAGGGATCTGACATATCCTCACTTCTATAATACCTGGCAGCTTGGTCATGGGATGCTGAGGCTACCTTCATCTTATGGAACCCCCTCGGTTAGTGTTTCTTTCCTTGAGCTCACGCACCCGTGCTGCCAGGGCAGAAGTGGGTTTCCCATGCCACCTTCCCATGTCTTCCCCATGGTCACTCAGAAAGAACCACAGGTCAGCTCGTGGGGTGTACCCTCTCTCTCTAGCTGGGGGCCGTTGAGCTCTGACTCTGGGGCCTGTAACTCGCACCGGTGCTACATAGGAACTGTTTCTCCTCATCTCCTCCCTCACCTCCCTTATCTCCTCTGTCACCTCCTCCATCTTCTCCCTGAGTTCCTTAGCCACAGCGGAGACCTGAGCCTGCATTGGGCCACTGATCATACTCTCATAATTTCTAAGCCTGTTGGCTACAGAACCCACTGTCTCTCGGTTGTTATCAGGATTAAATCCTGCAATGAATGTGGCGTATTGAGATGGTCCTAGAGTTGCCAGATTCCACAGCATTTGCCCTGTGCACCTGACTTTGTCGGGATCATTATCATGCTGTCCACCCCTCCCAAAGAGTACCTCCAATACTGCCTCTTCTCTCAGCTGTTGGATCCCTTCCTCAAGGGTCTTCCAGTGCATTCTATGATGGTGCTCCTGCATTCTGTCTCTGTGGACAAACCTCTCCCGTACACTCATTAAAAGCCACTCCCAAAGGGAAAGGGGCCCTGGCTCCCTTACGAATACCTGATTCACACCTGAGTCCTGGGTCAAGGGTCCCAAATTCCTTGCCTCACTACCATCTAGTTGCACGCCTCTACCTATAAGGTCCCAGACCCGAACTAACCAGGCTGTATAAGCCTCACGTCCCCGTCATGCAAGATCTTTTTGCAGATTACGGAGACTTTCATATGTCAAGGACTCAGTGATGATCTCAACCTCTGATTCCTCTGCGGGTTGTGAGGGCCCTCCTTTCTTATCCTTGTTGCCTGGGTGCTCTGATTTCACCTTATACTTCTTTGTTTCCACAGGGGCCACTGCTGCTGGCTGTGGCTGCCCCTGTGGTTCAGCTGGAACCTGGACGGTTGTAACGTCTGTGGGTTCTGCTGCTGCACCATCAGACTCTCCTTTGTCGGGGCAGGGCTCGGGTTTCCCAGCAGCTGGGGCTAATGAGGCTACTACAGGGGAAAGGTACTCCCTCAGCATCTTACCTATCTCTTTCACCAAATCGGGGTGGTTTATTCCTGAGGCAGGCTGTGGGGCAGGGTCAGGCTGTGGGGCAGTATCCTTACAATCTAGGGGAGGTATCAGGGTGGTTATCCAGGTCAGTATCCCCTTATCTCTAAATGCTAAACAGAACAGGCATACCAACAACACCAACCACTGTATGCTGTCATTAACATTTAGAGATTTGAACCCTTCAAAGACTGGTGGGGTAGGTCCAAAAAGCTGGGTGAAGGGTTGTGAAAAAATTTCCCCTGGTGTCATTTCTTCGCAGTAGGTACCGTTGATAAAGTAACCCCAGAAACACACAGTTAATGTATGATAGCCCTGAATCCATGTGCCTGCCTTCCAGAGGAAATTAAAAATCCACGATTTCCTCACTTCGTTAACCCATATAGCAAACTGAATAACAGCCACAGTAACCTTAGTTACAGGGCCCATGTTTAGAAAAGGGCCTGCAAATGGGATGAATATAGCGACACCCACATGCCACCCAAACCAGCTCAAGCTAGACCACATGACGGACAGTACGCAAGAATGGAGGCACTTAAGAACTGTTATTCCTTTTCTCTCCAATGCCCTCGTGCCCCACGATTTGGGCGCCAAATTCTGTCTTGGTTTGAAAAAGACAGGTGTTTGCTATGGAGAGGCAGGCCTCTCTAGGAAATGAGGAATTCAAATCCTTCCCTCCGTATTATTATAATTTGGAAGAGTAAAAAAAAGAAAACTTTTTGGTCAGAGCTATGGGGAAGGAATAACAGTCCTTTACTAGTAAATATAACAGGACAAACAAACAACAGCACTTATAAAAACAGTAAAAACAGAACTAAGAACCCTGAGGGCAAACGCTGGAAGCTCCGGCGCTGATAGCTGGAAGCTGGAAGCGGTGGTCTGTCCTCGGGCAAGCAGGGGGGTGTCCTGGCAGGCAAGGTGGGCAGCGCTGGAGAAAACCACAGCGGCTGGTCTCGGGCTGACCTAGAATCCAGCAGGGCAACGAAGAAACTCCGAATTCCTGGGCACTCCAAAAAAATGATAGAAATCCCAGGACCAGGCTCCTCCACTAGCTGTGGACTTCAGGCAGCTCTCCGTCGTGCGGCTGTGCTCTCCCGGAGAACCCAACGCACTGAAATTCCTTCCCCCCCCTCCCCCCTGGAGCCTCCCCTCTCTCCCAAAACTCATCGATCAACCTCCTTTGTCCCCTTAAGCACCCTTAACTATCAGTACTTAAAATTAACTCATGGGGGGGGGGGGGAAATTCTAAAACTTAACCCTCAACACCAGTATAAGCTAAAGTACAACATAGATGAATACAGTACATAACCTCTCACACACAGTATGAGCAAAGCCAGTATAAGGTAAAGTACAACATAGACTAACGTAGTATATAACCACGCTCACTCAGTATGGACAAAGACAGTATAAGCTAAAGGCACAACCTAGAGTCATATACTATATAACCACTCTCACTCAGTATGGGCAAAGCCAGTATAAGCTAAAGTACAAGATAGACTAATACAATATATAACCACGCTCAGTCAGTATGAGCAAAGCCAATATAAGCTAAAGTACAAGAGAGACTAATACAATATATAACCACTCACACACAGTATGGGCAAAGCCAGTATAAGGTAAAGTACAAGATAGACTACTATAGTATTTAATCACACTTACTCAGTATTGGCAAAGGCAGTATAAGCTAAGGCACAACCTAGAGTCATATACTATATAACCACTCTCACTCAGTATGGGCAGTATAAGCTAAAGTACAACATATACTAATACAGAATATAACCACTCTCACTCAGTACGGGCAAAGGCAGTATAAGCTAAAGTACAACATAGACTAATATTGTGTATAACCACACACACTCGATATGGGCAAAGCCACTATAAGATAAAGTACCAGATAGACTAATATAGTATTTAATCACACTCTCTCAGTATGGGCAAAGCCAGTATAAGGTAAAGTACAAGATAGACTAATATAGTATTTAATCACACTCAGTATGGGCAAAGCCAGTATAAGCTAAGGCACAACCTAGAGTCATATACTATATAACCACTCTAACTCAGTATGGGCAAAGCCAGTATAAGGTAAAGTACAACATAGACTAACGTAGTATATAACCACTCTCACTCAGTATGGACAAAGACAGTATAAGCTAAAGGCACAACCTAGAGTCATATACTATATACCCACTCTCACTCAGTATGGGCAAAGCCAGTATAAGCTAAAGTACAACATAGATGCATATAATATATTATCACTCACACGCAGTATGGGGTAAGCCAGTATAAGCTAAAGTACAAGAGAGAGTAATACAATATATAACCATTCTCAGTCAGTATGAGCAAAGCCAGTATAAGCTAAAGTACAAGAGAGACTAATACAATATATAACCACTCTCACTCAGTATGGGCAAAGCCAGTACAAGCTAAGGTACAACATAGACTAATATACTGTATAACCACACATACTACGTATGGGCAAAGCCAGTATAAGCTAAGTTACAACATTGATTCATATACTGTATAACCACACTCTCTCAGTATGGGCAAAGCCAGTAAGAGCTAAGGTACAACATAGTGATATACAAAATAACCACTCTCACACAGTATAGGCACCTCCAATTTAAGCTAAGAGGGATTGTCGTGGTTTGAAAAAGACAGGTATCTGCCAGGGTGAGGCAGGCTTCTCTAGGAATGGGGAATTCTAATCCTGCCTTCCGTGTTTTTTTGAAAAACCCAACTTTTCAGCCAGAGCTATGCTAAGGGAATAACAGTCCTTTCCTAGTAAATATAACAAGACTGACAACAACAGCAACTATAATTGTAAAATAAAACCTAGTACCTTGAGTGGCAAACGGTGGAAACTCGGGTGCTGATGGCTGGAAGCGGTGGATTGTCCTCAGCAGGCACGGGGTTGTCCTGGCAGACGAAGTGAGCAGTGCTGGAGAACTCCCAGCGGCGGGACCAGAGCTGACCTAAAATCCCACAAGGCAGACAGAAAAAAACTCCAAATACCTTGGTGCTCCAACAGACGATAGAAATGCTCCAGACCGAATCCCTCCGTTAACCGTGGAATCCAACGCAGCCGCACGTCGATTCGCCGTCCTCCTCCTGGAAAAAATGAGAGCTGAGAAAAAATAAAAACAACCAACCCCCCGCACCCTCAGCTCCTGGGAGCCTTTCCTTCCCCCTAAACTAAGTAATCAACTCCCTTTTTCCTGGATCAAGCACCCTTTGACTATCAATATATCGTCTCCTAGCAACATATAGGGGGAAGAATTCCACAGGAAAACCTAACCCCCATCACAGGTCCTGAAAAAAAACCTCTCCTATATGGTAACCACTTACAATATAGGCCAACATAAGCATGTGGAATTCAGGCACACACAACGTAAACTAGCACAGGCCTGTCCTCAATCTACTTTAAAAACATTCGCAACTCAGCTCTCAGAGGCTAATCGACTCTTTCACTCACGTACGCTGCACTTATAACTTTCAACACAA
Source organism: Tachycineta bicolor (assembly GCA_025960845.1). Classification (NCBI taxonomy): domain Eukaryota; kingdom Metazoa; phylum Chordata; class Aves; order Passeriformes; family Hirundinidae; genus Tachycineta; species Tachycineta bicolor. The sequence goes on along the minus strand of JANEHK010001183.1, from coordinate 6,214 downwards.
GATGGAGATGGCCTCAAAAATACAGTTACACTGAATACCTTCCCGGTAACCACAAAACACACACCGCTGCCACAGCAGGGAGGGGGCATTAAGGGATTTCATACACCCCACTCGCTTCTTTCTTCCCCGGCCGTTTCGGTCGCCCGAAAACGGAAACGCGGGTCCAAACTCCTCACTCGCTTCGTGCTGGTAGCACGTCTCAACAAACTCTCTCGCAATCTTTCTCACAGTCAGGACACAGTCACACAGCCTAACAACCACAAATCAGGATTTGCCCTTACAATTGCTAAGCGCCCGATTCTAGCAAACTGAGCCATAAAAGAGAGGCTCCTACAAAAGAACCACTTACAATATAAGCCAACACAATTCTAGCAAACTGAGCCATAAAAGAGAGGCTCCTACAAAAGAACCACTTACAATATAAGCCAACATAGGCCCACACTATATAGGCACATCCAAGAGAAGCTGAGCGTACTAGAAGAGGTACACACAATATTACCTCTTGCACACAGTATAGGCACATCCAATATAAGCTAAGATGAGTGTACAAAAAGAGGCACAGACAATATAACCACTTTCACACATAGTATAGGCACATCCACTCTAAGCTAAGATAAGGTACAATCTAGAGGCATACACTATATAACCACTGGCACACAGTATAGGCACAGCCACTATAAGCTATGATATAAGGTAAGAACGAGAGGCATATACAATATAACCACTCTCACACAGTATAGGCGCAGCCACTATAAGCCAAGGCGGGTCCATCATAGAGAAGCACTTACAAGATAATCACTTACAATATAGGCCAATATATACCCAGACACTATAGGCACATCCCAAATAAGCTAAGATGATGGTACAAAATAGAGCACACACAATATAACCACCCGCACGCAGTATAGGCACAGTCACTATAAGCTAAGATAAGCTACTACATATAGGCAGATACAATATAAGCACTATCACACAGTATAGGCACAGCCACTATAATCCAAGATGGGTCCATCATAGAGACGGTCTTACAAGAGAATCCCTTACAATATAGGCACACATATACTCACACACTATAGGCACATCCACTCTAAGCTAAGGTACAAACCAGAGGCATATACTATATAACCACTGGCACACAGTATAGGCACAGCCACTATAAGCTATGATATATAGTACAAACTAGAGGCATATACAATATAAGCACTCTCACACAGTATAGGCACAGCCACTATAAGCCAAGGCGGGTCCATCATAGAGAAGCTCTTACAAGATAATCACTTACAATATAGGCCAATATATACCCAGACACTATAGGCACATCCAAAATAAGCTAAGATGAGGGTACAGAATAGAGCTGACAATATATCAACTCGCACGCAGTATAGGCACAGCCGCTATAAGCTAAGATATAAGGTACAAACCAGAGGCATATGCTATGTAACCGCTCGCACACGGTATAGGCACAGCCGCTATAATCCAAGACGGGTCCATCATAGAGAGGCTCTTACAAGAGAATCCCTTACAATATAGGCACACGTATACCCACACACTATAGGCGCATCCACTCTAAGCTAAGGTACAGACCAGAGGCATATACTATATAACCACTCGCACACAGTATAGGCACAGCCACTATAAGCTAAGATATAAGGTACAAACTAGAGGCATATACTATATAACCACTCACACACAGTATAGGCACATCCAATAGAAGCCTAGAATGAATCCACAAAAGAGGCGCTTACAATATACACCAACATAAGCACGTGGAGTACGGGCACACTCAATATAAGCTCTGGTGAGGTCAAGGTGCATCCCTCTCATTTATGCTAACTTTAAATTGCCTGCTGTGATTGCATAGTCTTTTCCCCTTCACCAGACCGCTGGCACCAACACTTATCTGTCAGGAGATGAGCGAACAAAATCCATCCTCAACGGAAAGCGACGCGTCGGCGTGCGTCGAGATGCTCTCCGCATCCGCTCCGGTGCTGCCTTTTCCCGGCTTCAGCTCCGCACCTCCCCGCGGTATCTAAGACAATAAAACACGAGATGAGACGATCGCCCTGCTGAAAAGGAATTCCTGGGCATCTACCACACTGCTGCCCTAGCTCACCTTAGATCTTCATTCAGCTCCAGAGGATTCTCCTCACAAGCCCTGCCTCAACCCTCAGCCTCTGTGTGTCACTGTCAAATGTCCCTGCTGAACCCCACACCTTGCAGCCAGGGATGCTCCTTATTAGCATGCTCCCAGGACAGGGATCCCAGGGCAGGCCACACTGGGAATCCCCCGCTGCACTCTAACTCTGTGGACTCCCAAGGAAGGCCAACCACCTGAAGCTCCCTAAGACACAGACGTGGGTCACAACTGCCCCAGTGCACAAAGGCTCTGATGATGCTGAGGAGAAACCCTCTCCCTGTAGTTCAAGGGGTCTGTGGCACTAGGGCCCTCCCCTCTAAGGTAACTTTAAATTGCCTCCTGTGATGGAAAAGGTTTTGCCCCTTCTCCCAACTAGCAGTCCCAACACTTAACCTTTCAGAAGGCGAGCCTCGACCGAAAAACCGCATCCGCACCGTAGGCGAGACGTTCTTCGCATCCGCTTCGGCGCCGCCGTATCCGAACCGGGGCTCCGCACCTCCTCGTGGCATCTGAGATGAAAAAAACCATAAAACGTGACTACTGCCCTCCGGAAGAGTAACCCCCGGGGTTCTGCCGCACCGTCGCCCCGGCGCACCTCAAAGCCTCGTTGAGCTCCAGAGGCCGCCCAAAGGGGAGCCGCAAAATGAAAAGGTGCACGCTTCAGCACGTCGCCGGGTGCCGCTCGCCTACGGGTCGCCCCGATTCCTTGGCACACCCAGGACAGTGGCAGCACCTGCAAAGAAACGATGCAGAAAAGCATGCTGACATACTGTCAAATGGCAATCTGCCCGCTCCGACCAAAGTATAACACAAGTATGCCTGAAGCTTGCATCCACCTGGCCTCTGGCATCCTGGGCGGGGACATTTTGCAAGTGGACCGCCCAAAATGAGATAAAACTAACAAAAAAACCCCACAACAGGTGATGCCTAGAGTTGCACCAGAAATTGAAACTTGAGCAATAGCAACTGCTTCTGTCCGCTGGTCACTGCTCACCTTGCCCACCAAAATCCTGCTTTACCCCCTTAAAAAAAAAAAAAAAGTGCTGTAAGGTAGCCATCATTCACACCACCCCTGCAAGACAAACAGTGACAGACCTCTACAGGGGGCACCCAGTCATCCGATATGGGATGCTCTGCCACGGATTGAATCCATCCACATCTGAAAGAAAGTTAGGAAAAATGTCAAAGTGCTGCAGGGGAACTTGACAGCTCCAGGCATCTGGTGGCAATCTAGGAAGGCCCTATACTGTCCAACCACACCCCACATTACAAATTTCAAGTCCCTGGGGCTTGTCCTATTACCCCAACAGCCAGGTATGCAGCAAGGCAGAGCAGCTCCAGACCAAAGACGCACCAACACCCCTGACACAGGATACCACAAACGAGGGGACGCAACAGGCAGAGAAAACTCTCCGCAAGAAGAACGACCGGGAGGACCGAGAGAACTCGGAATGAGATGATAAACGGAACAACAACCGAGGTGAGCTGCCCAGGCTCACAAAACCCTGCGGGAAGACGATGCTAACGAGGTGACTCGCTCCGAGAATCGCAAAGATGGATGCCCGAGTGTCGTTCGATTGGAATCCGATACCTATCTTTGCCTTCTTAAGGGTCCTAACCTCCTAGCTGCAATGGATCGGGGTGGTGCGCAGCTGTCAATACGACTCAGAATGAGACCCGAAAAGACATCGGACCGGACGCTTCCGAAAAGAGATGCGACGCGGATGCTAGCCGGGGCTCCCGAGTCAAAGGCACGGGGCTGAGGAATGCAGAGATCCGAAATGCTAAGACCTATACTGGGGTTTCCGATAGGCCCCTCGAAGGGCTAAGGGAAAAGATACAAAAGACAAAACGCCCGGAAGACACAGAGTGCACGACAGACGAGTGACTGGGACTGTTCTGCCCTGCACGCCTCAGTATTGTGATCAAAAGTGAGACTCGCCCCTTATGTGGCCTAAGGTGCCGCTTTGTGGACATCCCCATCTCTAAACCTGACTCAAAATCCCCTCCGTGGCTCAGGGCCCTCCACTTATCTCCGGGACGTGCGGGGACGCGAATCGCGGTCGGGCGCAGAAGAAGGCCGCCTCGCCCTCTGGAAAATTCCTGCCGTCACCGGGCCGCTGTCTCTTAGTCCGCTACAAAAAAGAAAATGATAACTATTATATGAATTCGGCATTATGTGGGCCGCTGTCTCTTAGTCCGCTACAAAAAAGAAAACGATAACTATTATATGAATTTGGCGTTATGTGGGCCGAGCCCCAGCAAGCTAGCTACTCCTTTTCTCCTTAAGTGTGCCTGCGCCCTCAATCCTCAAGCTCCATCCCAAGTCAAAAACTATGGCAGTTATTGTGATCAGTGCCGGGGTTAGGGAAAGGCAAGGTTACTCAGCATTTCTGTGAAGGCAGAGGATACACCTGTGTGCTATAAGATGTGGGAATGCATCTGCTACTGTTGTGAGCCCCTCCCCCCCCCTTGGGGGGCCTCAAATGGACATTGATTCTTACCATGCTGCCTACAAAAATCCCCCCACGGTAACTCCTAACTAGGGCACCCAGCCTCTTCAGGTCATAAGCCTCAAATTCAGATATAATCTTCAACACAGAGCAGATACCTTTTGCGAGACGGTGAATCGTTTGCAACTTCTGAACTATTGTACTTGATATGACCTCCAATTTCAGCAAGGTACGCTCCTCCTAAAAAGAACAATAACAAAAGCACAAATTACAAAAGTAGTGCACCGACCCAGAGCGCAGTTTTGGTGGCAGAGTGAGGTGAATTGGACAATTTCTTGTTGACTTATGTAATTATTCCTTAGTGGCTTTTATATAGTACTCCATGCGTAACTAAGCAGGACGGCAAAGGAGAGTAATGTTACAAATGGTCTAAGTTGCATTAAGGTTTCTAAATGGGGCTGCCTACTGTATTAGTAAAAATAAGAATGACAGTAGAGTCAGAGGCGGTGTTAGGGTTGTGTACGTGCCTGGTTTGTTCCTATCTGAGATACCCATTACTGGGGTAGCCACAAAAGTGTGACTGAAATGCAATTTTAAATCTTTAAAATGCTGAAAAAAGCAGAGCTTTCTTTAACTGAGCTCCCCAGAAATGAGGAAAAGGGGCAGTTATCTCCGCTCAAGCTGAGACGATGGCAAAGGAAGCTTTTTCACTCAGTTTAAACCACTTTTCTCTAAATAATCCCTTTTTTTAAATGGGAATGCTGTAGAGGGACTGAGGTTTCTGGGGAGGGACTGACAAGAGAAAAGTGGAAAGTAGAAAGCCCTGCTCTGAGACCCTGCATGCTGCCCTGCCTCCTCAGGTGCTGCCCCCGAGCATTAGGGCTTCTCCCTCAGCGTTTTCTTGAAACTGTGCTCTGTGCCGAGGTGCACCTGGCTGCTTCCCGGCCCCTGCCGGGTGCTCTGAATGCCATTCCTCGAGGGACTCTTGGCAGACCCCTGCCGGTCCCTCTGGATTAGCAGCTCGCTGCAAGAGTGTGCCCTGGTAACTCTCTGGCAGCTGGTCACACCTGGAGCTGTGGCCCCTGGGAGTGGGGGGTGAAGTGGAGAAACGTCCTGCCGGACATCATTCCTCCCCCTGCACGACCTTTTGTCCGCCCCCGAAACGCTGGGGTGCTGAGCCTTCCTTTCCGTGGAAACAAACTGTCCTTGTTGTCCGGGTGCCTGTGGCCAAAAGTGGCGTCCGGCCTGCAAAATTCCCTACGTGCTAGGTTGGTAATTACAGAACAAATTCTCCCCGGATCGGAGGCAATTAGCAGCCGGTCGTTACTGAACTGTGCTGCCGTTGGAAGTCTTTGACGCGTCCCCTGAGGGTTCGGTGGTTTGGCTGGGTCATTTATGGCTAATCCTGATGAGCCTGAGCACTGCCAGTCATTGGTCCACCCTGAATTTCAGTGAAATATTGATCTAGTTTTTAAGTACTCCCTTTGCCCGCTACGGAGGCTTTCCCTGCGCATCCAGGGAATGGATTCGCTCCGGCCTTCGTTCCCAAATGCCCGTTCTCACGGACGCCGCCTAAGTGGAAAACTGCTATGGGTATTTGCTTTTAAAGTAAAACTTTTACTGC
>JANEHK010001180.1:2028-14371 GCA_025960845.1 Tachycineta bicolor | reverse complement strand
AGCTGTGCCAGGCTGGCTCCAGAGCAGAGGGGCTCCAGCCCTGGCAGAATCATAATCCTCCAGAATGAACGTGGTCAATCTCAGATCAGTCTGTTCCCCTGCCCCAGATCTGATTAAACAACTACAGCTATGGACATATCCCTGAACTCTGCCTGGCGTGCTTCCCTCCACGGTTCCACCTGGCTGGAAATGAGCATTTCCCAACTCTGAACCGAGCCCCTCATCCTCACCCGTGTGTTGAGCTCCTGTGGCTGATCCAGATGCCCTGTGCAGTTCTTGGCCTCCTGCTGGCAGCAGCTCTGGGGGACACTGTTGTTCCCAGTGGAATTAAACCACTGGGTGGTTGTCCAGTCACTGTAGTTCTTAACCCCGCAGCAGTGAAGCTACCGAACACAGGACAGTTACAGCAGTTACATAAGATTATACACGTGTTACTAGCTACATTATATATATATGTATTTTATATATATATGTTCATATCTATCTATCTATCTATCTATATATATATATATGGATGCTCACGTTGAGTTAAATCTCTCTTAGGCATAGTGGGCCAGAGCTGCCACTAGTTTGCAGCAGATTTACAAGCAGCGGGGCTTCAGGAAAACAATAAATGTAGTAAATCAATCTCCTTCAGACATTATTGCATCCTTCTTAGTCTATCCTTTGTGAAAACTCCGATAGGAGGGTGACAAGTTGCAGGGTAGGGTCTTCCATCATCTCGCTATTTTATGGTGCAATGTTCTCCACAGCAGTTACTCACATGGACTTACTTGCTCTGATGCAAATGTCACTCTTATCAACCACATCCCTCACTACGTGAACTTCATACCCGGAGCCTGAGCACACCAGCTCTGCCAAGTGAGGAACACCCTCAAGCTGCCTAGGAGAACTGGATGCTAAACACAGAGCCAAGCTCCAGCATACTGCCCCACTCATCCTCTCCCCTCCTTTCCCAGCTGAAATTCCTTGTTTAGGACCCAACTGTTCTTTTCCAAACAATGCTTAAATATTTTCTTACCTGTTCTTGCAAGTAATCCACAACTGTAGACTCTGGGCTTTTGCCATCATACTTCTCAAAGACTGAGCGCATTGTAACTTGCACATCAGTTTTTACCTGTTTAGAGAGAGAGAGAAGAACAATGCAGATGGCTTTAATGCGAGAGCTGAACATTTTATCTGGTGGAAACTGCAAAAGATCTCTATCCCAAATAACTCAAGAGGGGAAATAAGAAGTAAGAAAAATCAAGCAACGTTTTAGACAAAATTCAGGTGGCACTTAGCCAGAATCACGTTCCTGGGTAGAAGCTTGCCACCCTTAATGGAAAAGCCCTCCTTTGGGAGCATTGACAACTGTTTAATCCAACTCAGAGACTGTTGTGATATCTGCTGGGTACTTAATATATTCACCGCATTCCCAGCAAAGACATCCCCATTCCCATTTGATCTGCAGGTTGCAGGACAGGGGATGAAGCAAAAAAGAAACCAAACCAGATAAATTGGAGTGATCAAACAATGTGAGATCTATTCTTCACTTTTATGTTGGGACGGAGATGCTAATGCTTTGTTTACCTTTTCCCTGTAAACAAATCCCAGGACAAAAGCGGACACCTCTGCAATGAAGATAACCAGGATAATGGCCAAGAACTGAAAATAAAAAAGAGAGACAGTAAGAGAGAATCTTGAATTCAACTGCACAATACACTTCACATTCATTTACAGCAGTAAGCGATCGTTATCTCTTATTGCCTCTCCAATCAAAATAGTTCCCGGAAAGTAATTTAGAGTAGAAGAAGCTGTGGCTGCCTCCCCCTGGAACTGTTCAAGGCCAGGTTGCACAGAGTTTAGAGTAACATGGTTGTATTGGTTGGTCTAGTGGAAGCTGTCCCTTCCCATGGAAAAGGGGTTGGAACTGGACGAGCTTTACGGTCCTCTCCAACGCAGACCTTTCGGAGATTACTGTGCGTAATCAGCTGGGATGGTGACTGTGGCTCCACAGGCTCTGTGCCTGATCCTGAACACTGGCATGACATGACCTGTGTGAAGAGGCTATGGAACACTTCACGAAGTGGATGTCAAAGGGAAGAGTGCACAGATAAACCAGCAACTGAGCTCGGTACATTGTGCACTGCTTGGTGGGCTCACACTGCCTTCAGGGCGTGACCTGGGCCATGAAGTTACTCTAAGTGAACCTTTCTGGATTTTTAAAAGTAATTCTATGAGCAGTCGAGGCATACTTTCAGCACTCAGAGGACTAAAATCAGCAGGAAAACTAATATACTATGATTTGCTTGCTTAGAAACTTGTATTTCCTCCTATTCCTTCACCACCACACTCCTCAAAACTTGCCGCTTCCCCGCGCTCATCTTCACTGAGCCAGCTGAGGTGAATCAGAGCTGTAGGTGACTCGCACAAACAAGCCGCGCTCCAGCAGCGTGAATCACAACAACCTTCTACTCTGATCCGCCTCCCGAGGTCCAGCCTAGCACTTCCCCTTCCAGGGGGAGGCACAGGACATGCACTCACCAGCCCCAGGCCGACCCGGGACTCGCGGAAGGTGGCGCAGCAGCCGATCAGCCCGATGATGAACATCACCACCGCCACGCAAATAATGATCACCGCTGGCAGCAGGGCGTACTTGTCCTGCAGAAAGTTGTCGTAGCTCTTGTAGGTGTTGATGACGTACGCCCCAACATAGCTGAGGCCCGCAGCTGCCGCCTGAAATGCAGTAGGGAAAAGCGATTAGCAGTTACTTATTAAGCCTCTGACCTGGAAACTAATCGGGGATTGTTTTCTAATAAGTGATTTTAGAAGTTATGGCTGCTGTGTGAAAAGAACTGGATGAAAAAAACACTGCATCTGAAACTATTACCTAATCTAGCTATGCATTCAAACTTGAACCCAGAGAAGACAAAAATCACTCCCCTGCTACTAAGGCACCACTGGAGCTGAGCTGAAAGGCTGGAGGCTGTAGAGCTGCATCAGTGTCTCTGCAGAATGCCAAATTCACACTGTCTATCCAGGGTCGACTGCATCCCACCCAAGGCTGCACTGGCAGGAATCAGATCACCACAGTCAGTTGTTGTGGTGTTTTTTTTTTGTTTTTTTTTGTTTTTTTTTTTTTTTTTTTTTAGAAAAACTCATCCTTTGCACTCTCACAACAGCATAAACCACTAAGGCAGGCATAAATGTAACTAGTCTTAGCAAAACAGAGCAGAGTGCCTCCTTTTCCTGAAGGATACAGATTTCTTCAACCTCTAAAATAATCCCTCTCCCAGAAGGATGTTTTGCTGACTGAGGCCAAGGTAGAGTGCACCAGTGGCAGTTGTCCTGGAGACCAAAGACTTTTACCCACTGGACTGGGTACGGCCCTGGAAATAACACCAAAAGACTCAGCCATGCTCTGCCAAACCTCACCGATAGCACAAAAAAATTCTCTCAAGAGTCAGGATGGCTCATCCACCCTCTGTAATCCTGCAGCGCAAGGAAAATGAAGCACTGTCCATATTCACATTCTGGAAACTTCAAGGAAACCAGCCGGTTTGTTTTCAACAGGTCACAGCAGGATTTCATCACACAGCCTTGGAGCAGTTTGTTACTTCCCCAGCACTGTACGTTTTAATTAAATCAAACACTCCTCATGCTGGAGCTAGGACTTGCAAATCCCTTTACCTTGTTTGGCTCTTTCCCCTCCAGCCAGGTCTGCTGCCTGCCCTTCAATTACCTCCAAATGCAGGGACATCCTTAGTTTGAGACAGCTCCCATCCCATAATCTCGCATTCCTGAATGCTGTCTGTACTCCAGAATTACTGGGGTCAGATGCACCAAGTGAATGAAGTGAACCAAGTGAAATGAAGCCAGACATTTAGCACATGTCCTGAAAGATCCTGCTGCACTGGGGCTCAGATACAGCAGTTCCCCTACAAAGTGAGATATCAGGAAAAGGAAGAGCATCATCACCAATTCTCAACAGGTTTTGTTTTTCTTCTCCACATGCACTGGGTTTTCAGATATGCTAATGATTAAAGCAGTTTCTAAAGCTTCCTTTCATTTTTCCTCTCACTGAGGAAAATCTCTTTCCTATTTCCCTTGTCTGCAGGTGTAGGGTGACAGTGGCTTTTTCCTGCCACCCCTTTTTAGGGATGCAGAGAAAGGATGAGACCACTTTATCTCAAAGGTTGCTGCTGCCTTCTCGCTTCACCACAGGAGTCAGGTGTCGAGGAGGAGCAACCTCACCTTTGTCTCCAGCATTCTGTTCCTGAACTGAAAGCAGGACAGGAAAAGACCTTGGAATGGCAGCAGCAGTAAAGGTGGAGGTGGGGACACGTCGCCTCCATCCTCCTTTGCCTTCAGTGGCACAAAAAGAATGAAGGTGCATGACTCAAAAAGTATATCCTGTATTTCTGGCCTGGAAGTTTGAATGCATGTGTGTGTCCACCTATTCTCTGTTCTGAAACAGCATCATCTGGGCAAGGACAATCATGGAGACGCAAGCAAAGGTGTGCCAGGGCCTCACCACTGTCACAGGGAACAATTCCTTCCCAATATCCCACCTCACCCTGCCCTCTAGCAGTGGGAAGCCATTCCCCCTACTACCCTGTCACTCCAGTGTCTTGTCCAAAGTCCCCCTCCATCACGGCAGAGCGACATTCTTCATTTTTCATCCATACTTCATTTTCCATCCATTTCCAGTGTGCTCAAAATACAACACAAAGGAAGCGGTACAGGGCATTTGCTAAAGACCAACCAGCTGTGGGGAGCCAAGAAAAACTCAGCTGCAAGTAAAAGGCTGCCACAAATTAAGAAAAAAATAAATAAATTGTGAAGCCAATTCGCAGAAGGCCCCTAAAGCCAGGACCAGCAAAGCTCCACGACTGCAAGACAAAATCAGAAGGTTAAATATAAAGCACTTTCACAGGGGGTTTTATTGCAATACTCAGGATTGCCTCGTTCCTGGTCAGAGACAAAACACAACCAGCAAGAAGTTTATTAAAATTTCCAAACTTCTGCTTCCAAGCAGATAAAGGAAGTGTAATGAGGCAAAACCAGAAGTTTTGGCAAAAGTTGGGAAAAGACTTAAAGAAAATGACATTTTCCCCTGCAGATACGGCCACAACCTCACTCATGATTTTTAACTCAGTGGGAAGAATCCTGAAATCTGAAGAGCAGGGTCACTCAGGAATAGAAGGCATCACAGCTAATGATCTCTTCCCTCATTTTTGCAGGTGACTCACAGGGAAATGTTTTGGGAAAAGCAAAGATGAAAAATATTTCAGAATTTCAATCAGAACTCTTCCCTTAAGCCTCTTCAGAATTAAGGCAAATTCAAAATTCAGTGGAGGGTTTTTTTCACCCCAACATCACAAAACCTACAGCCCATTCCTAGGTCTAAGATGAAGATGTACTAAGACGTGCTTTTCTAGAAGTAGAAGTCCTTTGCATTGCAAAAGATGGATCTCAAAGTATGTCCAATTAGGTTTCTGCTGGATCTCAAGAAAAAAAAGCAATCTCACAAACAGAAAGGCCAGTTTGAGCCATTACTTTTGAGGCGGAATACATCAAATGCTTCCTTTTTCACGATTAGTCCACCACCTTCTCAAACCCATCTAAAATTACACACAAGGATGCTAGAATTATGCCAAGGAAGTCACACTACGAATGGCCATTGTTCTTCACACTTTTTTCACCTGCTGCTTGGCAGCTTACTTTCAGCCAGGTCCAGCGCCCAGCAGGCTCAGGCGATGCAGGGCACAAACCCTGGCACGGGCAGCCAGGGAGTGACTCAAGGAGAACCGCCTCCCCCGGGACACCAACAACACCCAGCCCTGTCCTCCCCACGCAGCCCCAGCTGACTCACGCAGCCCCGGGAAACTGCTGCTGTTTCTGTACAGTGACAGCTTCCTTAAGATAAGGTGACAAGATGAGGCGAAAGGAAATTTTATGAGAAAACCCCTTTTCACAGCTGGGCAACAGAGCTGCAGCCGCCTCTGCTGCCTCAGCCACCACGGCTCGCACCCTTCCAGGACCTAATGCCAGAATCACTCAATTTTTCATGTCCCATGCCCCTGAGAGAAAGCAGAAAAACTATCTGAGCGTGAAAAAGCAAACTCATTGGGGCTGAGTGAGAAGAAAGCCAAGCCGTGACAGTCACCAGATTTTCCCAGGCTGAGGTTTTGGCAGGGCCTGGGCTCACCAGGCTCTTCCATGCTTAGCTGAGCCGGGGAAGCAGGTGCACAGAGTACAAACACAACAGGGGGGACTCTCAGTCACGTAACACACACACACAGTGCTGTGAATATTCAATTCTGCCCGTGAAACAGGAGCCTGGACTGTCTCACTGATGCAGAGCAGGACAGCTGCTGGAAAACAATAATTTTATCTATTTTTTAATACAAAACCTCTCTTATTTTGTGTTGCACTGTTTTTATACGCTGATGATCATAAGCCCCTACCCTTTTCAGGAGGCTTATAGCCATGCAAATACCTCCTGCCACCTAATCACAGACATAGAAGGGGCTGCTCAAAGCTTCCCCAATACCACTGCTCTGAAATACATGCAAATTATATATATATATATATATGTATGCACCTTCCTTTTTCTATCAGTGAGGCAGAACAGGTGCTTTTCCACCTTTACTTCTCTGTTTTCCTAAGCCAACCTTATGTGATGGCTGAGAACAGAGGTTAGTGTTCGTTCACAGTTATCAGCACAGCCTCCTTTGTCCCCTGCCAAGCCCAGATAAGGTGCAGCAAAGGCGCCAAACCACCAGCTATGATGTTAAAAGGCAGCGTCTGCCGGCTGGAGGATTTGGGGTACTTTTTTAAAAGGTTTCTCCCAGCATCCGCCCACTTCGGAGTGTTGATTCCAAGACTCGGACTGTTGCTGTAAACTGTTATGAGACTTCCTTTTTAAAAGGCTGGAAAATTAAAAATACAAAGTAACAAAGCTGTAGTGTTAAAAGGAGAAGCTTAAGAACAGGGTGAATTCCAAATTCACCCCATGTGCCCAGCGAGATATATGCAGCCTCTATACAGTAAAAATTGAGGCTATGAGACTTAAAGACATTTCTCCTTTGTCCAGTGGGACTTTCCCAGGGACCAGAGCACAAAACTCAGGCTGGCTGGACTATATAATTAACATTTTATGGGCAGAGACAGGTATGATAAATAATATCATTTTTCATGTCACAGTAAGAGCATTTGTCTTCTACAGCAAACTACTGCGAATACAAACTGGAAGAACCGTGAATATCTACACAAACCCTTTCTGAACCGCTGCCTCCCAATTCACATTAGACAGTCAGCTCACAGAGCTACCAGAGTTGATTTTAAGGCTCAGCTCGCCCCTTTTCTCACCAGTATCTTTGCATAGCCAAGGCTTCTCACCCAGTTCAACACCTGATTTTGTTTTGCCTTGCCATCCAACACCTACATTCACTGGAATGCTGTCACCTTTTTAGCAGTTTCAGTGGACAGAGTGGGATATGTTACCTTCAGTCATTACTTTGCCAATTACAATTATTACTACTGTGCTGCCCTCATTCCTCTCATATTTAGAATCAGCCCCCAGCAACACAGGTCTCAGTTACAACTGCCCATCCTTCCCTTAACAGAGAAGTCTCTCCATGTCTCTGTTTTGGTTTTTTGGCTTTTTTTCTGCATACAAGAAGTGTTTTTGATTTACCTTGACAGGTAAATCTTCTGCCTGAAAGGATTTGCACATTTCCTCCATAAATAATGTATTTTATTACCCAACAGCCAGCTTGTATGGCAAAGGGAATCACTATCTGGCTCCCTTACTGATTTATTGTACTACAAGATTTATTCTTCCCATTCACTACCGGAGTTTCAAGTCCTCCCTGGCTGCTGCACTACTTCGTTTTCAGGGAGACAACTGTTTTTCTACTGACTTTAGGGGAAAAGAAAGGCACTGAGCACTTTTGGGAAAGCTTTCCTCACTTCATCCTCAGCTTAAAACTCCCCTTGGCCCACATGGACCAGGCACTTCCCAGACCTGAGGGTCTCCCTTGGCCCAAGGCAAAGCTGGTTTCTCCCAGCAATGAGAGGGACCCCAACTCAGCACCTCTCACCCTCGTGCACATTCTTCTCTCCCTTTTGCCATCCTGGATTTAAAACTCTGTCAGCTGGAAGGGACCTCCTGGCTCCAGTTACCATTTTCTACCCTGCTTATGGTATTCATTTCTCTAAATGATAAATCAGGTATTGCCACATTTGTGTTCTCTGGCTCTGTTCTCTGGCCTCCTCTGGACTGGCTGCAGCAGGATGGGATCTCCTGTTAGTACACAAACTTGCTGTGTTCCCTCAGATCCTCACATCGTGAAAACACCGATTTACAAAATAATAAACAACGCTGAACTCAGCAAGTTGGCTTTGGATTGAAGCAAAAAGCACCAAAGCTGCGAGCTCCTACCAGGCTGCCCTTGATTCCAGCAGCACCAGCAGCCCCAGCAGAGAATTCCTGCCAATCTCATGCCAGTCGTTACCCTCAAACTAAAACCTTCAAAGCACAGTTTCCTCACACGAGCTACAGAGGTGGGACAGAACCCAGACAATTATTCTGAGCCAACTTACACCACAGCAGACTCATCAAAGTCAGTTACACCTAAATATTCACCTGGGATGTACAACTGCGGGGCATGTTTCAGCCTGCCTTCAAAACACACCTCAGGGCTGCTTGCTGGGTAGGGTGGGAAGCGCTTGCTTTTTCCTTTTCTTCCTCAGATGGAAACAATGAGCAGCTGCCAAAAGGCTCTGAAAACCTATGTCTCTCTCTTTCAGGAGAAAAAAAAAAAAAAATCCCAAACCTACCCCGACATCTTCTTGCAGTTTTTACGTGCTGCAAAACCACACACTCAGAGGGGATTCTGGGTGTAGTGGGCTTGTTTTCAAGCTATATGAAGTAAATGTCCGCCTTAAGAGTTGTTTTAGCATGTCTTCTTCTGTTCCCCAAGCCTAATTCCAAGGTTATTTTCCCATCCCTAAAAGCCAGCACGTACCCTACAAAGCAGAAACGGTGGGATGAACTCACAGAGACACTGTACAGCAGCACAAAGCAAGGAATCTTGCCCCAATTCCTACGACTTCCAATGCTTAAACCCCTGCCTTGGGCTAGGGTGCTGCTGTTAATCACAACCACAGAGGCAACAGGACCAGGAGGAGGAGAAAGCAAAACCCCCATTTTCACTTGTCAGAACCCCAACTTTGACTTGCATTCTCCCCGAATACACAGACTGCAGGGCATGAGCTGGCAGGGAGTGTAACTTCAGCGGGGCACGGATCGATTTATCAGCCAGTGCCAGGCCGTTCTGGATCCGAGCAGCCTGTTTGTTGGACACAAAACACCCCGTAGTTCAATATTTGCCTTCGGAACCACCCCAATTTCTCAATCAGCTGTTCCAGGCTCAGACACCAGTGCCTGCAACTGAACCAAGGTGCACCTAAATCACAGCAGAGCTAATCCTAAACCTTGCTAAAGAGGTACCAAAATGGGACCTCCTGAGCTGTTTTAATTACCACAGGCACTTCCACAACATGGAATCACAGAAATTCAGAATGGTTTTGGTTGGGAGGGCCAGTAAAGTCCATCTCCATCCCCTGCTATGGGCACCTTTCACTATCCCAGATTGCTCCAAGCCCAGTCCAGCCTGGTCTGGAACATTTCCGCTTCTCTGGGCAACCTATGCCAGTGCCTCACCACCCTCATGGCAACAATTCCTCCCCAATACCCAGCCTAAACTTCCCCTCTTTTCAGTGTGAAGCCATTCTCCCATCACTAAAGCTCCTGATGAAGAATCCTGCTCTGGTTTCCCATCAGAGTCTGGAAGGCTATCACATGGTCTCCACACAACTTCCTCATCTTCAGGCTGATCACCCCCACCTTCTCAGCCTGTCAATATAAAAACTCTGACCTGCACGCTGGGAGACCTTCAAAGAGATCAAAGTGCCTTTAGGGATTGATATACATCCGGCAGGTCCTTTCACAGCCACAGGGACTGCTGGGGACAGTCTGGCTGAGGTTGTTCCTCCGAATCTGCATCACTCTCCCACCACTTCCTCTGTGCTGACCACACAGCACCAGCATCTTTATTTTAATTCAGTCCTTGAGGCCCCTACGCAATACAGCAAAGCCCACTTTCCTGAAAGTGCGTTCAGTTCCGCTTCCTGATCTTGGGCAGAGTAATTTAAAACAAGGAGGAAGTTTACCCTTTCCAGGCAGGCTCAACAGGATCACGCCGAAGTGCCCAGCCCAGGCATCAGCCCCATCCTGTGATCACTCTGCATCATGTGGCTGCTCTTCTCCCACCGTTCAGAAACAAATCATAGAATCATAGAATGGCTGGGGTTGGAAGAGGCTTTAAAAATCACCCTAGCTCCCTCCAGCTCCCAAGGAACCCACCACCTTCCCCTTCCCTTCTTCCAGGTAATCTTTGCTTTACAATTAAAAGTACCCAGATTTCACTCTGACTGAGGCTTCAGCGTAAGCATTCCCAAAGAACTCATTACTGGCATGAGTGATTCCAAACTGTTCGCGCACGCAGGAATTTTCCTTGTGGGTAAGTTTATACCTCCAAATTACTAAAAATTATTTAAGGTGAACAACAGCGATATTGTGATTCCTTGAGCAACCTGGTCTAGTGGAAGATGTTCCTGCCCATGGCAGGGGGCTGCACTTCTTGTCAGCAGATCAAATGCTGCTCTCTCAAATCCCTGCTAAAGCCCTCCGGGGCAGTCACTTGTCCTTATGCTTCTCTGTTGGGCATGTAAAGCAAGGAAGCTGAGGAAGTGCCCACCTCTGCTTAAAAGTGAATGGGAAATCCGGGCAAACACAATTTTCACTGCAGGAACGCCTAAGGCAGCCCCTTGGTGATGAATCAGAATATCCTGAGTTGGAGGGGACCCACGAGGATGATGGAAATCCAACTCCTAGTCCCCAGGACCACCAGTGGACGCCAAACCCCCTCTGAAAGCAGAGACCTGTTTAGTGACAATGAAGCTGAAGTTGAACAGGGGCAAGATGGTGGATGCTTTGAGGCCAAATGCAACTTGGAAAGGTGTTTACTGCACATTATACAGAAATATTGGAGAGCACAAAGCTTCCATCTAGTTTTAAGAGTCTCAGTTTCTTCCTTTGGACCAGGAACTGAATCCCAGCATTTTTCCTCTCTCCTTCAAAAAGAGCACCATCGCATCCCACCCAGCCCAGTGCCCTCAAAAGATATCGCCAAGAACATCCCGGTCTGCTCTGACCCTTTCTCTGCCTCTTTTAGGTCCTGTGAGATAAACCTGCATCCCCACACTTCAGCTAGAGCAGCCCAACACCCACTCCCCAAAACCACCACACACTTACACATAATTAAGGTGCTAAAGAGGAGAACAGGAGGTGGAAAGAACTCCCACAGCCTGAAGCACCACCCGGTAACCTTATGATAAAAATAATCTTTAATCACTGAGTTTTTGTGGGGAATTATGCATCGACCCCTCACCCACAGAATGACCTGCAAGTACAATGCTGAGCCTGGTGCTCAGGAGAAAAGCCGTTTTTTCACCTCATTTATGAAACTCCGATTTGTCATTGTGGAAGATCTGACTTCCTTCACTCTGCACGATAACGATCAGAAATCCAAAAGAGGATTTTTTGCCTTTTTAGGATGTTCTTAAGTAATAACTTCTGTCGAAGAACCACATCTGCTCCATCTGCTGACTACGCAGGTGGTGAATTATTTTCCATAATCACTTCCAAGCTGGGACAGATCTGCAGCATGGAATGTCTGGACACGAATTACTCCTTGGAGAAGGGCTCTAATGTTCTTTGCAAATCCTGTGTTTTCACAATCATCCGGAGCCTTGTACTTGCAGAGCCCTGACTGTTAGAAAAGTTCTGAAGGAGCATAAAAGAATCAGTCCCTCCATCTCCACCCTCCTAAAACCAGAATTCCAGGTTCTGCAGTTCTGCTGGAATGTGGTTACCACACATAATGGTGGTAGCAACATCTAAATGCCACAAGTACTGGGCTGCGCTGCTCTTATTGGGATAAAAAACAACCCAAAAGGGCTGGTCTGGGCCACCCCAAATTCAGAGGCCACAGACATGCAGAAGGATGGCTACTGCCCATCCATGGATGCAGATGACCCATCAAGCTTCGAGCAGAAGAAAAAGCACCAGAGACATTTCTACGAGGATGTAAGGCTGTTGTTCAATTTTTAAAAAGCCAAGCAATGATGCTAACCTGAGGTACATCAGATCCGAGGCTCAGGGGCTTCCCACATGCAGACAGAGGGATGCTGCAATGTTTCTCTGTGGCTACTTATAATAAAATAAAAT
>JANEHK010001179.1:0-14388 GCA_025960845.1 Tachycineta bicolor | reverse complement strand
GCAGCTGGTAACAGGCCTGTACCTTGCACCTGACAGAACAGAAGGCTGTGTAGAAAGAGCTTGTTGTGCCTGCCATCTTCCTTCCCATCTCCTCCCTGCAGAGAGCCCTGGGAAGGAGAGCACAGGGCAGTAGAGCTCCTTGCAGGAGCTGTGCTTGCTGACATTGCTGACACTGAGGCTGAGCTTCTCTGCAGTCTTTCTGAGGCAGAACTCGGTGATCCTGGGACTCCTAACACAGAGAGAGACTGGCTGGGTGCATGTGTGAAAGACCAGGTCCAGTGGGTGTCAGGTCATGCAGGAGAAAGGCTGTTTCCTTTGGAAGGAACGGCTGTCCTTCTGCATGCCCTCTGTTTCCATGCAGGCTGTTTCTTGGCTTTGCTGTTGTGGAGGTGCTTCTTCTGTCACGAAGGCCATTGGACCCCTTTGCAAAGCCACCCCAGTTTGTAGCAGCTGTGGGAGGGATTGAGTCCTTGCTTTCCAATCAGGATGCACAACCACTGTTCTTCTGCTCACTGCCTTTTTCCTCACTGCCCAGCAAGCACCTGTTTTCTGCCTTCATTTCACTGGTGGGGGCTGAAGATGTGCAGCAACCCTGAAGTGCACAGGAACTGGCTGGTGTCGGCTCCTGCAGCTCTTGCTCCTGGCAAAGTTTGCATGGCCAAGTAGTGGTCAGTCATGCCCGCCCGAGTTCTGGTCCCAGCTGTCCTTGTTTTAATTGCACCATCCAATGTTACTATTCTTTTCCCCAGGAAGGGAGAAACCCTGAGGAGTGTTCTTAGAGGACTTCTTTGAAACTTGTTTTTTTCCTCTGCTGTGTGAGACGTGTCATTTTGTTCTCTGTCTCTTTCTGCTCACAGTCTGTCTCCTCAGCTCTGACTTGTCCGAGTCCTGCTCGTATCTGCCATTCACGAAGATGGGTAAGTCCTCGCTGCTTGATGTGAGATGCAACCTCATTGTTGCAGCAGGAGATGTAGCCATCTGCTTCCTTGAGCCGGTGGACCCTTGGTCATTGCATCTGTATGCCAGGTAACCCTCTGCTCACGGTTGGGAGAGGACAGATGTGATCCAAAGCCTGTTCAAGGCTAACACTGAGGCCTCAGAATGGGACAATCATCCAGGAAAGCTATTGTCAGGATGCTGCTGCAGGGAGACAGAGCTCTGGCTTAACAGGAGTCTGTCTCAGAAACTCAGAGATACTCCCCTGCTGCTTGCTGGAGACACTGTTTGCTCCTGTTATGTTGCAGGACGCCTGCCTGAGTGTGAGGCACACAGCTGCGCTGGTCCTCACTCACGTCCTCCTTCAGGACACGGTGAAGGGGAAGTGCCCATTGAGTGACGTGGCCATGGTGCTCCCAGAGCCAGAGGATGAAATGGTGGCACTGGCTGAGATCTTGTCTTGCCTGAACTTCCCAGGAAGGCCATTGAATGTCTAGGGAGCTTCTGTCAGAAGAACCGAGAAGGGTTGTTGGAGGCTGGATGCATTCCATAGCACCTGGAGCGGGTGTGTCCACGGGGTACAGTCTTTGGTCTGTCTCTCTGCAGACTCAGGAAGGGCCATGGAGAAGCAATGTTGCCATCCCAGTTTTGCTTCCTCCCTGTCTGAGGTTGCTGACTTGGAGGTCATGAACTGCCACTGGAAGGCAGGCTCCAAAGCATTGCCTTTTACCTTTGCTTTTTTGTGAGTGACCAGCACAGGCTTAGGAGGTGCTTTGTGTAGCTCCCCTTTAGCCGTGCAGCACAGTTGCCTGCCCTTCCAGCTCAGGCAATACATCTTGTCTGAAAGCTTCCGCAGGTTTATTTGGCTGTAGGACACTGAGATGCCTCCACGGTAGTCGTTTCAGTAGAGAAGCAGGTAGGAATAGAAGAGGTGTTACCCCCCCCTACGGTGCTTATTCCATGTGTGGCCTCTCCCGTGCTCTTCCAAGTTTGCTATGTCCTTGTCTGAAAGGCTGCAGTCACACCTCAGCTTTGCTCGTCTCGCTGTGTTTTGTTTGAGCACAGCTGGCCACCCGATGGCACTGAAGTCCTAGCTGTGCAGCAAAACTGCCAAAGCTATGTCAAAGCAGTGGGAAAGAGACTGTAGAAGTGACTTCAGGATATGTGGCAAGCCATTTCATGAACCAAATGGTTGCTTTCTTAGTCTGGAAGTTTTTTTGGTTGCCTTGTGACCAGGTAGGAAGAGAAAGAAAGTGCATCTGGCTATGTCGAGGAGCACACTTGGGGTGCAGCGTCCATCCTGCCGGTCAGCTCGGTTTCCCCCCGTGAGCACAATAGTCCTGCCTAGGTTTGGCTGCCTGTGTCCCGCTGGTTTCAACTATGGGATGCTTTCAGTCCGTACATTTGGGGTGGAGAGAAAGGAGGTGGTTTTCTGTGGGCAGGTTCTTAGGCTTTAGCGAAAGGATCTTTTCCGGTTCTGTATTTCACGTACACATCTCTGTTCTGCACAGAGTCATGCCGTCTACCACCTGATTCCAGGCATCATCAGATACCTCTGTGATTCTAACGGTGCCCTACTGGAGGAATCCTTCCACGCTAGGATGAGGTATGTTGAGGTTCAATCTATGTCTTCTTGTCCAGGACTTTGTTTACGTGCAGAGGGTGCACTCTTGAGGGAGGAAAAACTACACTGACACGTACAAATTGTTTTGCCACTTGCTGTCTGGGATGTGACTATTGTAGTCTGTCCTGGACATGAAGTCCTGCTGAGGGGAATGGATTCGAAAGCCAACTACCTGGGGGTTAGGAGAGACTCTCCAAAGAGCAGATGTTTACTCTGGATGACTTTCCCTGTTGAAAAGGAAAACACTTGCATTGATGCATCCGAATGTGGCAGTAGGAGCACACAAGAGGTTTTAAAAACTGCTGCTTCTGTCCTTCTGGTGGCTCTTGCAGTTCTGTAAGCTGTTTTAGTAAAGCTGTAGTTGCAGTCCCAGGTTTGCTTTGGGGTGGCTTTCCAGTGCTTTGCTCTGTGGAGCGGGCTTTGGTGTTTGGGGGAGGCCATGAATAAAGTCCACAGGTGCTGGATGACTTCAGTGTGACCTTTAGGACTGCTCCTAGACAGCAGTCATCTTGCTTTTCTTGGTCAAGTCCAGACATCAGCAGGAATACTGCCTTTCTTGGTCCAGTCCAGCCATTTTCCTCTCCTTTCTGAGGCACTTGAGTCCCTCTGGGTTCCAGAGGGAGGTACTAGCCAGAACGATTGCTGTTGCTGATTTCTCACGTCATCTTCTGTCATCTTTTCCATTTTACTCCAGGTATAAACAGTCATGAATCTTGTGGTTTCACGTTTGCTAAACTTTGGTCTTTGTCTTTACTCCATTGGTGGGAGATACAGTAGGAGAAATACAGACCAGGCTTTACATTCCATTTAAGAAATACTTTATCAACATACACTCCCAGAGTAGAAATAAAGTCGGAAAACCAAGAGAACGGAATGAAACATCAACAAGCACTTCTCCCTTTCCCTCCCTTTACAAACTGTTTGCTTCCTTACAAAACAAGGTAGAGACACAGACCTTGTAAATTTCTGTCTGTTTCACTGCCTGATCCTACTCTTTCATCCATTCCTTAGGGGAAGACTGCCCCTTTGAGTCACGGATCCTACAGACCACTTCGTACAGTGCTCTTGTGGATTTAAACCTCTCCCAAAAGCAACTGGCCACAGAAACTTGCTTTTGTGATGTCTAGGAGCAGTTTCCTAACCTGTTTCTGGGTCTTAGGTCTCCTACTTTTGCATCCTGGGGTGTCTCTTTTCATAGAGGACTAACTCTAAAGAAAAGGATCCTTCCTTTCCAAGTACAAGCGTATCTTCTGACTTCTTCATTGGCGGGTGCAGGGGGCTTGTCATCTTTACTTCTTGTGCTGCAGCATCTTAGAGGCTATTCCTTACTTCATCACAGACACCCACCTTTGCTTCTATTGACACAGAAATTCAAAGAAACCTCTGCCTAACTTCTTATCTTTCCCATGCATTTTTAGGAATGACCTCAAGATGAAGTTCATTTTCATGGCCCAAGTAACAATACAGTAACTACATCTTCCACTCCTTGCTCCAATTATCTTTTTGCTCCTGCTTGACTGACTTCATCCTGATGTTCTCCATGTTCACTCTTCCCTTTCTTATTCTCTGAGACAAGAGCTGAGTTCTGAAAGCTTTTTGCAGTTAAGAAAGACTTACATCTGCTTGCAGTCTTTGTTTCTCCGTCTGCGGCTCGAGGTGTTAGATGCTCAAGGATGTGCAGGTGAGGCAGGAAGCAGTCACAGAAACATCAGACACTGCAGCATGCGGCCAGTGTAGAATCCCAAAAAGCTAGGCAGGATCATCCATGCCTTCTCAGCCCACCCCTCCGTGTGAGTTGGGGTGCCTGTACCCCGAAGGGTATCCCTATGTCTTAGCATGGCCCAGCAGAGATCTCTTGGTGTTAGAAAGGACTCTGAAGAAACTAGATGTTCAGAAACAGCAACCTTTCCTTCCCATTGCCCTTCACCTGGGAGGCGATAGATTCTGGCTGGGCCTCAGCCCACCTCTCCCCCCAAAAGGGGGGAGCAGGTGGCCTACCTCGATGTTCCCTGTGTCTCGCTAGCGAAAGGAAAAAGAAAGTAGCACCCACTTCAAGAAAATCCCAGAGTTTCCTATGCTACTTCCAAAAGTCGCAGCCAACATTTTCACTGGTCACAATAGAAGGCAATATTCCAATTTTCTGATAGGTCTCCATCTGTTGGAAAGCAATTCCCCGGTCTTGATCTGGAGAATAATTTCACATGACTTTATAACTTAAAATCAAATCTGTACTCTGCCATGACATGCTTCCATGAGAACCCTGAGCATTTAGGAAGAGGGCTGGGATTTTGGCCAGGTAGGAATTGCCCTGCACAGCATCAGGGTCTATCTCTGAAGGTGTTGCGGAGAGCGCAGCGAATTGCTGATGGCAAGAGCAGATTGCCGTTTCTTTCCCGCTTTCATTCCGGAGGGTCCCGCGAAATCCCGGCCACGACAGCTTGCGGTTCCTGAGAGCTTCCGCAGAAGTGGAAGTCCGTGTGTGAGGGGAAGCAAACCATCTCAGGGAGATGAGAGGCAGGCTGTAGAAACATTTGAAATCATGTCAGTATTTTCAGTTGTGTTCCTCATGAGGCTTACACTGCATCTGTTCCTAACACACACACACAGACACATACACACAGACACACACACATAGAGCATCCTGAGTATAGCCGATGCATGACAGTGTGATCAGTGGGGCTAAAGCATGTGTTCGATGGACTTTTGACTTTTTGACAGCCTATCTGGAGGCAAGTGGGGATGCCTGCCAGTAAGAGAAGAGGCAGTCTGGATTGAAGCATGTAGACAGGTCAAGCATTGGCTTGTGGATTGTCCATTTCTCAGACTTGCTCATCACTTCCCATTCCACCTATCCCTTCCATAGGAATACAAGGGATTTACTTCTTCCAAGCCATTTCTTTCTCCATGCAGCATTCCGTAAAATGCTTCCCTTGTGGAGGGGATCCGGTTTCCTTTGGGAAGTGTGGTGGACAAAAGCAGAGCTTAGGCATGAAGCAGTGTCTTCTGCTGCAGGCTTACTTAGTGACTTGGACGCTGGGGATGTGTGGAAGAGATAGGGTGCTGTGGGGAGCATCCCTGTTCAACGCGTCTCTTTGGAGAGGGATAGAGTCATGGTCTTGAATGCTGAGATTCCGCTTAGCCGAAGCAAGTACAAGTCTGAATGTTTACAAGCTGTTTTACCTGTTCTGCAAAGGTACGGCTGCTGCTGGAGATGCATTCCACTTGCTATTTCAGCAGCCCAGCTTCTGCCGGTGGAAGGAAGCAGGGGCAGTGCTGCTGGGATCTGGCCTGGAGCGGTGCCACACTTGGGGGGGCCCTTCTGTTGCCTATGACTTGCTGCTGGGAGAAATGCAAAGGGAGGATTCTGAATCTTGCTGTGTCTGCTGTTGATCCTAGAAAAGCAGCTCAGTGTGGTGGCTGTATACATAAGAAAGACTGTACAAAAATGTGCTGGAGAGGCATTGTCTTGGGTCAGGTGGCCTCCTGAGTGCACTCTAGTGAGTAGAAATGCTGCTGTGAGAAAAGGCGGGAGCCGCAGGACCTTCTCTGTAAAAAGAAGTGGTTTGGTGATTTCTTAGAGGACCTACTGCAAGACCCACAAGTCCTTCCTGTTGCTAATGTACAGGTGTCTGTGTTCCTCAAGAACTTAAGGGCAAACCTCTTAGGTTACCATTTAGGGTTTGTTCCCATTTCAGTGCAAAGGCGTGGTCTCTTGCACGGTTCAAAACGGGAACTTTAAGCAGCTCGGGGAAAAAGTCCCCGTTGCGGTTTTGAGGGGAGAAAATCATGCAGGCCACAGCGCACCTCTCTAGGTTTGCTTGTCCACACCCCTCCTGCGTCTCTGCTACTTGTGAAGGGAGGAGATTGCCTGCAGGTGCTGCATGCTCTTCCTAGTGGATGCAGGGAGCAGCTAGGATGTGAGCACTGCTGCCTTTTCAGCTCTCCTTGTCGGTGACATTAGGACTTGTACGTGGCCTCTCATCTTTTTCTCTTTTTTCCCCTTGCAGACATATGTCCTCCTTTCTTCTAAAAGACAAAATGGATGGAGAGCTCTGTGGTCAAAGTTTGCCTGAGATTCTGCACTGCCCCGGTGAGTTGTCATGTTCGTTTTGATGCCAAATGCTTGTGCTTACGCTTCTCCGGATTGATCACGCAACATGAGGGTTTCTATGGTTTCTGTCTGTGCCGCCAAGTAACAAAAGCACCATGACTTGGTGAAGGTCTCCCTTTTCCTTACAGTTCCGTCTCCTAGCACTGCAGGAGTCCCTGTCACTGAAGGTTTCTGGCTTTATTCTGCAGCGGCTGAGCTGCCCTACCTTTCTTTTCTCACTGAAAAGTTGACTGACAGTGTACACATGTGCATTCTACCTGAGCAAGGAGACACGGCCACGTGGGTTTGCCATGCCTTGCCGCTCATTGTCCACAGGATATTTCCTTGCAGCTGAGCTAGGACATGACTGGGTTGCGTGGAGAATTTGGGATCTATGCAGCACTCCCTTCTGGGGTGCTGTCAGGTGTTACTGATCTAGGCCTGACAGGGTTCTGTGTGCATGGGCTGCTGATTACTGATTTTGCAGCCAGGGCTGTGTTTTGGATCATTAGGATTATTATGCCTGCTTTTCGTCGTTTGACTGCTAATGTTATTAGTCCTACTTTTAGGACTATCTCTTCATTACCATTCAGATCATTTCTGCCATTGCTTTTAAACATGACTACGATGACTGTTATTTATAAATACTTTCATTATTCCTGTTATGCATTTGTCATGTTCCTACTATTGCTTATTATTAGCTATATCAGTCTTGGTGCTGTGTTTGTTCTTATGCCAACTTTTTACAGTACATTTTTATTTATACTTTCTTACTACTACTAATAGTATCAGTTTACTTTTCAAATACTCAGCCAACACTTCATCTATTTACAGTTTCTTTTTATAGAAGTTATCATAACTACCACTCATTCTGTAAGATATTATTAGTGGTTCTATCTATTAAATAGATATTAGATTACCTCTGCAATTTCCATAATAAGTTTATACTTCCATATATAACGATGTATGTTCTATTCACTTACATATAGACATATGTCCTATCTATAATTACTTTTATATTCACTTGTAAAATGTACAATTATACAGCTATACTTATAACATTTATTACTACTCCTATAGTTATACTACTATTGTTTTACAGTATCTAACATTACCATTACTTTACATGATTATTACTTCAAACCCATCATTTCACCACTACGTTACTACTACTACTACTACTACTACTACTACTGATTCCTAGTAGTGCTACCACTATCCTTCCTATTAGTATTGCTACTTTAATTACTATGACTCGTTCTGCTTTTTAATCCCTTACTACTACCACTACTACTACTACTACTACTACTACTACTACTACTACTACATTCATGACTACCATTACTATTGTTTTTATTATTACTATTTTTATTATCATTTCTCCTTTTCCTTTGTGTCCTACTTCAGCTAAGGGGTTTTGGCAGCGTGCGATTTGGCTTTGCACGTGCTCCACGTGCAGGATGCGCCCAGCTGGCTTGCGTTGTGGTCATGCTACAGTGCTGGGTGCAGGAGCCATGCTGTGACCGTGGGCCCTCCTTTCCCTTGGTGGGTTTTGGGGTTTCTTGGGTGCTTTTCCCCCACTGCCCACCCCTTGGTCCTCGTGTGAGGCAGGCCCACTTTGTTTCCTTGCGTGAAGGATGAGAGCATGACTTGATCTTGCTGCCTACTCTGTTCTTGCTGAGAGATGTCTTCATTTTGTCTTGCTGTGGCTTTCTTGCAGGCTGCACTTGTTGTCCTCCCTTTTGTTTTGCCGTTTTGTTTCTCTGTTTTTTCCTGGGGGTGTCTGATCCCTGAAAGGCTTCTTTCCTCTTGCCATTTGCTGTCCCAGCATGCGGTGTGTTCTTTTCCTCAGGGAATAAAGGCTTCTTCTGACTTGCCAAGCGCACGGATGTTTGAAACGCTCAGGGCAGGTGACGGATCACCTCCTGGAATGCCTTTTTTGAAGCACGAGGAAGGCTGAAGGGATCGCCTGGCCTCCAGCCCTGCCGCTCCTTTTGGATACAACTGCGGAGGACGTGCAAGCAGAAGGTGCCGCTCCCAGTGCACCGTGGGGATTCCCGTCTCCCGGGGGTTCCCAGGAACCGGCCTGGCTGGTCTGCACGCAGGGGTGTGTCTCTCTCTTGGGGAGGCTTGTCTGTTCCTGCAAGAGTAAGGGAAGCGCTGTGTTGAGGGCTTTGGTGATTCTGTTCAGTGTTTTGGATGTGTGGAGCCTGTACGGGCTCCTTTTGGGGAAGCCTTTCACGATGCTTCGGGTACAACACAGCCTCCCGGGCTTCTCTGCACTTGCCATAAGGCTGCCGGTGGTGGCAGCTTGACGGCAAGGCCTGACATCAGCAGCAAGCTGGAAGAGGAGCTGCTGCAGAGCAGGTGAGGGAACCGCGGAGGCTCCAGCCGAAGGAAGGAAAGGGGTTTTTGGGGAAGGACGGTGTAAGCTGTTCCTTAGGAAGTGGCCCATGGGGTGCCAAGCCCTTGGGCTGTCAGCACTTTCAGCATTTTTCCTCCAAGTCCTAGGGCAAAGGCATGACATAGCCCCTTGCTACAAGCATCTGTGCAACACTGGGGAGATTGTTAGGAGCTTTTGAAGTTTCTTCTCTTCTTGCCTCAGAGCCTGAGTCAGGCCATTTTCCAAGAAGCTGGACCTGGATCCATCACTGTGCTCTGATCTTCTTTCTTGCTCTGCTCCTTCTGTGCTAGGAGGTTGGTTTTATCCTGTTTTGCTCTCCCTTTCATCTTGTCCAAGGGCTTCTCTAGCACCTACCTGAGGTTTGTGGTGGAGGTGTTTCTGCTGGACCTGTTTCCTCCCTCTCTTTCCTGCCTTTCCGTACCGTGCCGGTTTCCTGTGGCAGTTCTCCAGATGCTCCCCACCCACTCTTTTCGTCTTCTTCTTCCTCTAACCTACCTTCTACATACTTCCATCTGTGTGCACAGAGACACACAGACATAGACACACAGCCATAGAGGCACAGACCAAGATATACAGATGTACACCTATGGACACACACACACACACACACACACACACAGAGACTTACAAAGTCACACAGACACCCACCCACATCTGTTTTTTCTCAGAAACATATTCCATACCATTTACCTCCCACCAAGCATCTGGAGTGAATTTTAAGTTTCACCATTGCCCTTGGTTACAATGTAAGATATGCTCCAAGTATGTATTTCATACCCTCTACATGAAATCTTGAAACGAAACGAACTACTGCCCTGCTTCCCCTGGCCGCTGCCTGCAGTGTCTCTTGTGTTCATGGCCCATCTATGCCTTCTTGCATGACTCCTAGATCATTTTCTCCAGGAGCTATGTCTGTTTAATAGACAATCAAGCACCTGTTGCAAGACTGATCCTATGATTTCAGCCTGTGGTGAGTAGCTCCGCCCAGGGGGAGGAGCCAAGCAAGCACACCTGGATCTAATCTAGTCATCAGGATAGCACAGGCAGCCTTACCCACTGCATTCCCAGAGGACAAGACCTTCTAGAGCTTTCTGCAGGAATGCTGCTTCAACAAGACTGCTTCATCTGGACGGCT
The DNA here is from genome assembly GCA_025960845.1 of Tachycineta bicolor. Lineage (NCBI taxonomy): Eukaryota > Metazoa > Chordata > Aves > Passeriformes > Hirundinidae > Tachycineta > Tachycineta bicolor. The sequence continues at coordinate 4,199 of JANEHK010001179.1, read as the reverse complement.
GCCACTACGGTGCCAGGTGGGATGCTGACTCTGTCATTGATGTTTTGTATCACTGCATGTGTTTCGATTCCTTTGATTTGACTACTTTGTTCTCTCTTATTAAATGGTTTCTTTTTGACTTGTTGTTTTTCATTGGTTTGGCTTTCAAGCCAGCACCACCATTCCCATGCCATCTTCCTTCGGTCACCTGCTCCTCTTTCCTAGTCACTTTCAGCCCTCCTTTCACACACTTTGCACATGAAGGGTGTCCATGTATCTAGGGAGTCCCGGTTCCCTGCGGTCCCTCGTGGCTTTGGGCTTCAGCTCCGGCTTCTAGTCCAGCTGGGCCGGGGGGAGGGAAGCATGGGCTCTCTCTGGGTCACTTACACCTTCTGCCACACTACCACCTTGACAATTTCCTGTGCTGACTGCCTAGAGACAGGGGTTTTGGTCTGTTGGGAAAATTTCTGGACAGTCCTGGGAGCCAGGTTCCCCAGCACCACTGAGGGCAGGGGTATTAGCAGAGCTGCTGAGAGGCCAGCGACATGGAGTTTGTGTGTGCTGGATGAGCATTGTGTTGCCCCTGTGCTGCTTTCTTTTGCCTTGTCCTTTCAAAAGGACACAAGACTTTGTACCGGTGAGAGCTAGAAAACTTGCTGTATTGTTTTGATACGGATTTTGTTGCATTATCTTGTGTTTGCATTGTCTTCCGTGCTTGCCTTGCACTGTTCTGGATGGAGTTTGGAATGTTATTGCTTTGGCTACAAGATTTCTTTGTCATTGTGTCCGCGTGTGCTGCATTTAGGCATTTCACTCAGGTGTCCATAGAAGCCTTGATGCAAGAAATGTGGGATACACCTTCCAAAACAATGCAGATGCCCTTGCTTCTCCCCCTTCCCTCTGGCTGCTGTCTTCCTTGGGTGTCCTTTACTCCTTTCCTGTGCATGTCTTTCTTGCTGTGCTTCCCCCTAATTTCAGTCTATTGTTCCCTTCCTTCTGTGTTTCTTTCTTGCTGTGACTCTGGAACCCTGTTGATGTTTCTCTCTGTCCCTCTTTGCAAGTGCTGCTGAGTTTCTTCTTCTCTCTGCTGTTCTACTTCTCCTTCTGGATTTGCCTCTCTAATGCTAAACACTCATTTATTTTTCTTCCTATTACAACCCTTACTTCCTTTTCTCCACTCCTTTCTACTTGTCTCTCCTCCTCTGCTTCTATTGCAATCTGTTTTTCATTCTTCCTGTACTTCTAGGTCTGCTTTGCTCCGTGTTTACCTTTTTTTGTTTCCTTTCCTTAGTTTCCCTCTCTCTGGCCGCATCAGTCTGTTCCTTATTCCACATTTCTAGGTGTCCATTTCTACATGCCTGCTTGGGCCCCGTCTCTTCTCCCCCCCTTTCTTACAGCCCCTTCTCTCCTCCCCCTTTGTCCCTGTCTGTTCTTCCTTGGTCTCTTTTTAGTCACTTCTTCTTCCTACTTTTCCATTTCTATTTCTCTGTTTGTTCTTCTTCCTCCCTTGAATGCAACAGGACTAACTTTTAGGCTCCTAGGGACTAAACCACCTTGCATCAACCTGTCACTCAAGTGGCATCAAAACACTTCCTCCCATGGAACCCTAAACTTCCTATTGCTGCACCCCCGATACTGCATTTCTTCTTCTCTATGTGCCATTAATGCCCCCCCCCGCCTTGTACCCACCCCAGAAGCACGCACCCACCCTCCTGCCTAGCCCTGGAACCACTCCCCAGCACACTGGCTCTTTACAGCACCACCTGGTGGCAGTGCACAGTTACTGTCGGTACTTGGTTCCCCTACCCGGAGGAAGCCACGCCCCCTTGTGACGTCACCTGCTGCCGGGGCCCATTGAAGCTCATTTGCATCTCTGGACATTCCATACCCCATTACAGCATTTCTTGAAACACGCGGCCACAATGACCCTAAACGCCTGCTGCAGGTGAAGCAGGCGCAATGTTTCTTTCCCGGGAAAACTGTGGAATAAGCCGATAATCAGCCCCTAAAGTCTCGGCATCCTGGTGGCCGCCATTTTGATTTCAGGAACACTTCCTGGTTTTGGATCTTTGCACTTATTTGAATACCACGCCCAAAACCAGGCCCCCCGGTGTCCATCTCGGCTTACGATTTGCATAACCCGCCCTAAAACACGCCCCTGAGGCGTGTCGGCATTGTCCGTCCGCCATCTTGCCTCATTTGCATACCTGGAATTTACACTCCCGAAATATACATCAGGCACGGACTTGTGCACACCCTGACACCCAGATCCGTGCCGGGTACCTCTACAGATGCGGGGGTGCCCCTTACTTCCCAAAAAAATTGGCGGATCACAGCCTTTTGGCACGAAAACATTTCAGCCAATCGCCTGTTGGCTTTTACTTCCGGGATGTATGGACTTTCGGGCGGCGCCATTTTGACTCATTAGCATACTAAACAACCTAGTCCCCAAAAACCAGATTTCAACAGCAGCTGCCGGCATGCTGACACCTAGAACTGTTCCGGGGACACCTAGAGGCGCGGGGGCACCCCTTCTTTGCCCCGAACAACCGCGGGAAACCTCCTTTTTGGAGGAAAATGTTTCGGCCAATCGGCAGCCGCCATTTACTTCCTGGGTGCCCGGACCTCCGGCCGCCGCCATTTTAGCTCATTAGCATGCGAAAAAAAACAAACCCCAAAACACCGTTTACAGAGCAGCTGCCGGCACGCTGACACCAGGAACTGTTCCGGGTAGTCCTAGAGGTGCGGGGGCACCCCTCGTTTGCCCAGAAAAACCGCGGAAAACCCTATTTTTTGGCTCATTCAAATCGGCCAATCGGCGGCCGCCATTTCGTTCCGGGTTGACATCACTTCCGCTGGCGCCATCTTCTTCCGTACCACGTGACGCCATGGGCGCCGCCATCTTGCCGTACGGCATATGGGCGCCGCCATCTTGGTGTACGGAACATGGGAGCCGCCATTTTGTTCCGGTTACATCACTTCCGGGCGCCGCCATTTTGGCTCATTAGCCTACGAAACATTTAACTTGCCCAAAACTACATTTAGAACGCAGCTGCCAGCATGCTGACACCCAGAACTGTGCCGGGTACACGTAGAGGTGTGGGGACACCCATTGTTTGCCCGGGAAACCGGTGGGAAACCCCTTTCTTAGACGAAAATATTTCGGCCAATCGGCGGCCTCCGTTTACTTCCTGGGTGCCCGGACTTCCGGCCGCCGCCATTTTGGCTCATTAGCATGCGAAAAATAACAAACCAAAAACCACCACTTTTAGAGCACCTGGCGGCACGCTGACACGAGGAACTGTTCCGGGTAGTCCTACAGGTGTCGGGGGCACCCCTTGTTTGCCGGGAAAAAACGCGGGAAACACTATTTTTTTGCTATGAAAATCGGCCAATCGGCGGCCGCCATTTTCTTCCGGGTTGACATCACTTCCGGTGGGCGGCCATCTTCTTCCGTACCACGTGACACCATGGGCGCCGCCATCTTGCCGTACGGCATATGGCGGCCGCCATCTTGGTGTACGGAACATGGGGGCCGCCATCTTGTTCCGGTTACATCACTTCCGGGCGCCGCCATTTTGGCTCATTACCATACGAAAATCAATACGTACCAAAAACCACATTTAAAACTTAGCTGCCGGCACGCTGACACCAGGAACTGTTCCGGGTAGTCCTAGAGGTGCGGGGCCACTCCTTGTTTGCCCAGAAAACCCACGGGAAACCCTCTTTTTCGGCACATAAAAATCGGCCAATCGGCGGCCGCCATTTAGTTCCGGGTTGACATCACTTCCGGTCGGCGGCCATCTTCTTCCGTACCACGTGACACCATGGGCGCCGCCATCTTGCCGTACGGCATATGGGGGCCGCCATCTTTGTGTACGGAACATGGGCGCCGCCATCTTGTTCCGGTCGACATCACTTCCGGCCGCCGCCATTTTGGCTCACTACCATACGGAAAATTTAACTTCTCCAAAACCACATTTACAACGGAGCTGCCGGCATGCTGACACCCAGAACTGTGCCGGGTAGTCCTAGAGGTGCGGGGGCATCCCTTGTTTGCCCGGAAAAACCGCGAGTAACCCTATTTTTTGCCTATTAAAAATCGGCCAATCGGCGGCCGCCATTTAGTTCCGGGTTGACATCACTTCCGGTCGGCGGCCATCTTCTTCCGTTCCACGTGACGCCATGGGCGCCGCCATCTTGCCGTACGGCATATGGGG
>JANEHK010001178.1:0-10790 GCA_025960845.1 Tachycineta bicolor | reverse complement strand
ATCGGTGAGCCACGAGCCCGAGCTCCCTCCCCGGCCCGCCGTAGCTCAGCCCCGGCCCCGGATGCTGCCCCGGCAGCGGTGTCCGGGCCTGGCGCCCTGGAGCCCCGCCTGGGCTCGGGGCTGCTGCCGCCCTCTCGCAGCCGTGTCCTTGGGCGGCAGCAGGCGGCAAGCGCCAGGGCCAGGAGGCCGTGTGGCCACAGGGCCGGCAGCTGTGCCGCTGGCAGGGTCGTGACAAGCTCTGTATTCACAGGGATGGCCCGTCAACACCTGAGAGGGCAGCAAGAAGATCTCCAGCTGATCTGCAATGGTGAGTGAGGGCAGCGGGCTGTCAGCGGGGCTGCCGGGGGAAGCTGCAAGCCCTGGCCCGGCTGCGGGGGGCTCTGCTCCCTGTGCGGGCGAGGAGGGCGGGGCGGTGTGGGCAGAGCACACAGAGATCGCAGGGGCACATGTGGGATTTCTGGCCAGCACCTTCTATCTCATCCTTTTGGTCCCTGCTCCCTCCTGGCCATGGAAAGAGCAGCCTGGGATGGCCCTGGCTCAGGGGCTCCCTTCGGGTCCCTGCAGCTCGGGATCCTATGTGGCCTTGGCTCTGTTCCTTTCACTTCTAGCCCTAGAACACCTTGCAGAGGACATAAGCACTGCCGTGTCAGACCTGGCACTTCAAACACTCTATGTCCTCTGGGCACTCTAGAGTGGGTGATATTCTGTCTTCCAGAGGTTGCAAGATCAATTCCACAGGGCATGGGAGATGCGGCCTCGTCTGTGGGACCTCAGCAGGCTGAACTGCCGGAGCATCGCTGAGAGCTCATCTGGGAGGCTCTGTCTGCTGGGGCCATCTGAGCCTGCAGCAATTTTTGTTTCTGCTTAGAGTTTTCTTTTCTTCTTTCCATTTTTGTTGGATGTTAATATAGAATGTGTTATAATACACTGACTCTCAGGAGATTTCTTTTGCGGCCCAGGGTCTCCAGGGCACGGGGGAAGAGGTGGAAAAATATTGTGTGTGCTCAGAAAGCTGCCCAGGCGTGCAGTGTTGAAGAGAAAATGGCCAGAAGCCCCTTGGCTTTTGATAGTTCAGCTGAAGCCTTTGTGCTGGTGACAGGGCGGCTGGGCAGGGGCCAGAGTTGCTGGAATCCCTGTGAGACCAGTGCCTGGCGATGTCCACAAGCCCTGTGCCAACCAGGAACCGCCATCTGTGTCCTCCTGCCCGTGTGTTGCTGGCTGGATGGCTGAGGGCTCCGAGGTGCCTCTTGAACGGGCTCCTCTGGAGCTCCTGTGGGGCTGCACCACTGCTGGCAGGCAGCTTGGCCGGGCTGGGGGAGACCTTGAGGGGCTGGGGCAGTGGGCCATACGTAGCCCCCAGGAAGCCGCCTTGTTGCTGCCACCCAGCTGCTCTGGTGCTTCCTCAGAGGGCAGTTGGAGGGACCCCCTGCAATCAGCCATGTAACCCTGGTCCCGGCCTTTCAGAGGTGTGGGATCAGGAGGTGCGGAGCTGGGTGTGAGCCCTCCCTGTCCTTAGGACTCGGGCCCCCAGCCCCTTAGGCCTTGAGCTCGACTGCCTGGCTGTTGAGTCTTGTTCCTGCTGCAGTGGAGGATGCTGAGCTCTGTGGCTTTAGGCATGACTGAGTGAGAAGAGCAGCAGGTAGGAGCCCAAGAAGGGCTACTGAAAGGCCCTCTGGGCCAGGGGCATTCCTGGCATTCCAGGGGCAGGGGTCCGTGAGGGAGCGGTGGGCATCTGCAGGGTGCCATGGCTGGCTTTGCGCTGGGTGGCCTTCCTGCGTGCAGGGCTGTGTCTTTGCATTGCTCTCATTGGCCTTTTGCTGTTGTGCTCCTTTGGCAGCCTGGAGAGAGGGGCAGCCCTCTAAGGAGGGTGAAATCTGATGGGGAAAGTCTGCAAAGCCTGAGGGTGGAAGTGGAGCTCTTCCAGCCCTCAGCCCATGCTGTAAGAGACCAGAGCCTTTTCCCCAGCCCCGGTGGCTTTTTGCCTGCTGCTGGCCCCTGGCCAGCATAACCTGCTGGACTTGGGGTGAGTCACTGCGGGGCTGGCTGGTGCCCCTTGATTTGCTGGTGGCACAGGAGGGTCACTGAGGGAAAGGTGGGTGTCCCAAGTGATGTTGAAGGGACATGTGTGTCACTGAGTGGATACTAGGTTCACAGGGCAGGTTGCAGGTGCCTTATGTGTCACTGAAGGGATGGCAGATGCCCCGTTGTCACGATCCGCTTGTACAAGCGGGGTCGTGATGGTTCGTTTACTGATCTCAGAGTGCGACACACAACACAGAGGGGATTTCAGCATTAAAACAAATGCACCTGTTATTAATTGACCATAGCAAATGTGATAGAGGGATTAAGAGTGAGAGAGAGAGAGAGAGAGAGAGAGAGAGAGAGGAAACGGGGGATATAGCTACCAAATGTGGAGACGGAGTCCTCGTGGTCCGGTCAATGGGTCTGCCTGTCACGTCGGGGAGAGTCTCTCTCCAAATTTCTGGTTAACTCAGGGTTTTTTTTATAGTCCTCAGTCACGGGGGGAACAGGAAAACGTATTGAAACTCCTGAGGGGGGAACAGGTAGTCCATGTTCTTAGCAGTAAGCGAGAGCCATTGTCTTCTTGGTCCAACGATCACGCCTCCAGGCAAACTTCTCGCTTTGGTTGAGTCAGCCCCAGCCCCCTATATTGTGGTTGTCGGGGTCTGATGTCTCAGTCCTTGAGAGGGGCTTCATATAGGGGTCTCAATCTCAGTCCTTGGATGGGGGTTTTGATCTCTGTCTGTCACGGTGGTTGCGAAGCAGATGAAGGATTTTCCGTGGGGGACCACCAGAGTTACCCCAGAAAGTTCCCTTGGCCAAGAGGTGGGGAAATTCATAGGCTATTGTCGTGAAGCAGGGACCGTGAAGCAAGGTGCAATCTTCAGGTACAGAACTACCATTACACTGCTCAAAGCCAGTGTACCGTGGCGTGGTGACACAGGAAAGTGCGCCTGCAGACGATTGGCAAGCATCCACCTCGAGCAGGCCAGAACTGCAGTGGGATCCTCGGGGTCCTTATGACGATCGTGAGGCAAATGAGGGGAACTTCAGACAGACTCTTACATCACCCCGTGACTCACGATTGTCTTCAAGAGATCTTCTTCAGCAGGGTTCCGTAGTGGCGTTGCGAAGTCTTCGGGACTCATCAACGTTGGTAGTATATCCCGAGAAACAGAGGTAGTATCTAGGGAGGGAGAGGGAGAAAAAGAAGGAAAAGGAAAATTGAAAAGGAAAAGGTAAGAATAATTAATTCAGATTTTCAAACAAATCACAATTAATCTAAACAATAAAAATAATCAATATTAATTAAAATAATTCTTTCATAACAAATCACAAAAATCAAAAATAATTTTCAGAAGATTGCGAAAGGAAATAATTTCAAAATATACATTCAAATTTTATAATCGCCTTGTGTCAATAGTTTTGGGGATGTTTATGGGGGAGAGGATATCTGCCAGGTTATGAGCATTAATTGTGGACGTCAACCGTGTTAACCGTTTCATCATTCTCCGATTCATAATGAATAAGATTGCTGAAAAAAGAAAACCAATTAAAACTAAAATCAAAAGGACAATTATAGGATGACACAATTTGTTCAAGGCACTTGTGGCAGTAGGTGACCACCCAAAAAGAGTATCCCACCACCTGTGCTCGACATCTTTTCTTACCCTTTTTATAACACGATGTATTTCTTTCACATTATGATGAACAGTTATCAGGGTTTTCTGCCCTGATCTTTCTTGATCTTTTCCAAAATTTCTATTAGGTCCTGGTGAAGCAACAATTGCTTTACCAAAGTTAGGTTCATTCCAATGGGAGTAGGTGATAGTTTGTGAATCAATGTATAATTCGTTTGCAAAAGGTAATGAGTAGTATCCGGAGCTTTATAAGAAAAATCACATCCTGTGATTTTAGTAAAATTGCAAGCACAGAAGTTTGAATGATTTCTAGTGTCTACTACCATCTTTTCTACAAATACCATATCACAAATAGTTCTAAAGCATGCACAGCCATTATCTATATATATAAGGACTGTTCTAGGGGCCTCGTTGGGATGAATTTCAAAATGACAGATATTTTGCTCTGTATCCAGACAAATATCTTGGGCTATAATTGCATTACTTTCACAGATAAACCCTTTTTCTCGGACGACACAGGATTCGAAGTTAACAGTTTGCCATTTCTCACCTATTTGACGGGCCCATTCCCTATGCTCAGAAGGATAGAGAATAGCTCCATCATAATTCAATCCTAATGCAATGATAGGGAATATCAAATGTACTGAAGCATTTCGTATGGTTAACACAAAAGCTGTAGCCGTGTTTGTAATGGGGTTGTAAGTAAAATTTACTAAGTTCCACCAGGACTGGAATTCTCTTTCAAAGTCAGTGGCATTGTCCCAAATTATTTTCCGAATTTCAGTAGGGAAAGTGCCTTCTTCACCTTCTCTTATAATAGAGGCAGCAACTGACTGCATCCACAATTGAGCTTGGATACAGCTGAGAGCCAAAGAAAGATTGTTTTGTGTAGCATTGAGCACATCAATTATCAATTTATGATCTTTTACATTTACCTTTTCCCAATTTGGTAATATGTTTGATAACAACCACCGTGTTCCCAAAGCCAATAAGGACGACTGTAGGGGTTGTTGTAATGTAGTCAAATCTCTAGTTGTGGCAGCCAATTTATTCATTAATACTTCTGAATCAATACTATTTAGAATTCCCAATCCTGTTCCAATAACATCGGTTATTTCTCTTAATGTCCGGAGCCAAGCATAACCGGTGGTTGGGTTGGAGTGGTGGTGGTATGAGCTGTAGTAGGTTGGGCTGTGATTTTTATTTTAAACTTGAAAGAAAGCCCTTCAGTATTTTTGGCCCAGAGACAAACTACTTCTACTGTTTGTGGTAGTGTGAAATTGTTCCAACAGTCCTGTATGCTTGGCTGTGTGCAGACCTCTTTGTGCTTATGTTTGGTTTGTCCCAACACTGATTGAGATTGCCTTACTATAGGTGGTTCCATTGACCATTCGGCACCCTATACTAATTTTTTCCCCCACTATCCCTGGAAGCTGCCAGGCTTTTTGGTGTTCCCATTCCTGCCTAGTGTATATCTGATTTTCATGCATAACAAGAGTTGATAGGTTTAAACCTTCCACGTTTCCCATGGATCCGGTAGAGTGAACAAAAGCTTGGGACCAAGGCCATTCCAAAAAATTCTGGCCATGGGGTTGTGCTAGGATACAGAAAAGTATCACTGGTCTTGTCATGGTTCAGATGATCTTTAATGTCCCTCGGAGCTCTCCTGTGAAAAGCAAACACAACAAAATCTGCCACAAAGAGGCAGAAGATTAGAATGATGGAATTGTCCAGTGTGTAATTTATCTGATGCTCTTTCCCTAGGGCATCAAAGACTATACATGCATAATTATTCAGAGGGATTTTCAGCACGAGGGGTACTGTCCCTACAGTAGGGAGGTCCACCAGAGCAGGTTGTCCAGGGTCATGTGCAGGATTCTTAGGATCATCAGGTTCCTGTGGTGAGGGAATTATGCTTGGAGGTGTAGGACAAAAAGCAGTGATTTTGTGGTACCCATTTACTGCCCATTTATCATTCACACCTTTTGCAACTTTTTCAGTTATTGAGAAGATGTTACCGTAATGTTCAATCTGAGCATACCACTTTCTTATTGAGGCCCCCTGGGCCACCCCATCAGGTGGTGGGGGTCCCAGTAGTGACTGTTTTAATCACTTCAAAAGGGCCTCTCAAGACAACTGGTTGTTGTTGTGCAACCTTCTCCACTTCTATGAGAGCTAAGCTAACCACAAACAATCCTTTTTCGCAGGCAGTATATATTTTTTCAGCATCTTTGAAACTATGGGAATAAAAACCAGCAGATCTCATCAGACCCTCAGGACCATGCTGCCATATGTGTACAGATAGCCCTGAGGAGGCAAATCCCCATTCTACCTGGAAAGGGTCTGTAGGGTGAATAGGACCCAGGGCTTGATAAGCTGTTACTTCAAAAATCAGCAAGTGCATTGCTTCCTCCTGAGCAGTGTTCCAATCCCATTTAACCCCTTTCCTCAGTAAGTTGTAAAGGGGCCTGACAATTATTGAGAAATCTGGATTGTGTTTTCTCCAAAACACTAATAGTCCTAGAGCTTGCTGAAGATCTTTCCTGTATTCAGGCATTTTAATCTGATTTAAAGAGGTTAGGGTATCTGATGGAATACATGTCATACCTTCTTTCCACCAAATTCCCAAAAACTTCACTTCCTGGGAAGGTTTTTGGATTTTTTCAGAGGGAATTTGTAAATTCAGACTTTCTAAGTGAGAGATTATTTTCTGTTGGACATCTCCCACTTCTATTTCATCTCCTCTCACAAGGATATCATCAATGTATTGATAGACAGTCACATTGTGAGCTATGGGTATATTTTCTAACTCTTGGGCGTCCTGAGCTTGGGCGAGGGAATGTTTGTACCCTTGGGAAAGCTTAATAGAAGTGTCCTCTGAGGTTTTTACAGGTCCATACTTTTTACTGTAATTAATGAGATCTGCTGCAAGCTGACTCCCAGTCCAAACTTTATGATCACTGGCAGATGAATCAGATTGAGAAGCTGGCAACTGGGAGGGGACTGAATATGGAGCAAACCCAGGATCGGTAGATCCAGTTTGGTTGCTTGGGTTTCCAAGGAATCTCTCCAGCCTTTCCACAGGACCTAATGCCATTATGGTCTTTTGTAAAGTAATTGCTGTAGGTTTGAGTGATTCTGGAAGCCCCCGAATTAAAGGGGTCATGAATTCTGGTTTCACTGGTAATTGCATCGGGGATTCAAAACCAGGAATCAATTTCTTTTCATGGATCATTTGAAGACAGGCGGCTTTTTGAACGCTTTCTAGGAGTTGGTCAGGGGTAGGAGCTATGGCTAAGGGGTCTCCCCTTTCCAGAGAATTTATTCCCCCGGCCCAAAAAGCCACGCGCTGTGTTAGGGACCAAGCGTCACACTTATCACCTGTTGTTAAGAAAATTCCGTATCCCCAGTATCCATTAGCCTCATGTTTAGTTAACTTAATTTGATCTCCACCAGTGAGAGACACTCGGAAGACATCTGATTCCTGTGGGAGGTGGCTGTATTCCTTTTTTAGCTTAGCCAATTCATTAGTGCTGTATGGTATATGTTTGGTTGTGATATGTGGTTCAAAACCTTCATCATTTATGTAATTGTATTCTGTTTTAACCAAGGGTCTCAAGTGAGGACAGCAGATTTCCCCACAGTTTTTGACTGCTTCAAGTTCCTTATGGGGATAAATTTGTTTAATGTGAGGAGTATCCTTCTCCTCAGTTTCCATAGAGGAATCAACATTATAGGAGTTTTTAACACGTTCCTCTCTAAGGGCAGCTCTCAGTGCATAGATCTCATTCCTTTCTTCATTTCATTGTTTTTGCAAAATTTCAACTAGGTTTTGAAGGGAGTCTATTATAGGTTTTTCCTCACTTCTTTGCTTGAAGCAACTTTCTACAGCTGCTGAAAGACAGGCTCCCAAAACTGAGCAGAGTATAGTTTTGTTTTTGCCCAGTTTAAATTTTGTTTCATGTTGTAAAGAGCATACTCTATCAATAATATTTTCCAAATTAAACCAATTACATTGTGCCCACTCTTCTCCTCCCAGAGAAGACTTGGCATTGTGTTTAGCAAGTAATGCATAAAATGCAGCTTTGTCTTTTGTACTAGGATTTTCAGTCATCGGTGAAGGGATCAAAACCACAACAGGGAGGAAATGCTTAGTTACACGCACACAGAGCTCGGCTGTGTCTCCCTTTGCTTCCCTGAGTGGGTGAAGAGACAAAATCTGCCTGGGAGGCCCTGCTTAGTTTCTTCAGGTTGTCCCTTCCTTCCCAGACAGTCCAGAGACATACAAACACAAAAACAGTTTCCCCTTTTTGCACTAAGAGATCTTTTGTGAAATTCTGAAGACAGAACCCTCAATTGAGTATGGGGGTGCTTATCACCCCGGCGTGTGCAGTTTGCGGGAAAATCGAGTCGCCCCCCTTGCTTTCTAGCTCTGTTCAACCCTTTTGGGAATGACAGGCTAGGTGCAGCTGGAGCGAAACGTCCTTCCCCTATTACAGACTGCACACAACCCTGCAAACCCCTCCGTCTATCAGAATCCTGTCCGTGACGCCAATTTAATGTCACGATCCGCTCGTACAAGCGGGGTCGTGATGGTTCGTTTACTGATCTCAGAGTGCAACACACAACACAGAGGGGATTTCAGCATTAAAACAAATGCACCTGTTATTGATTGACCATAGCAAATGTGATAGAGGGATTAAGAGTGAGAGAGAGAGAGAGAGAGAGAGACAGAGAGAGAGAGAGAGAGGAAACGGGGGATATAGCTACCAAATGTGGAGACGGAGTCCTCGTGGTCCGGTCAATGGGTCTGCCTGTCACGTCGGGGAGATTCTCTCTCCAAATTTCTGGTTAACTCAGGGGTTTTTTTATAGTCCTCAGTCACGGGGGGAACAGGAAAACGTATTGAAACTCCTGAGGGGGGAACAGGTAGTCCATGTTCTTAGCAGTAAGCGAGAGCCATTGTCTTCTTGGTCCAACGATCACGCCTCCAGGCAAACTTCTCGCTTTGGTTGAGTCAGCCCCAGCCCCCTATATTGGGGTTGTCGGGGTCTGATGTCTCCATCCTTGAGAGGGGCTTCATATAGGGGTCTCAATCTCAGTCCTTGGAAGGGGGTTTTGATCTCTGTCTGTCACGGTGGTTGCGAAGCAGATGAAGGATTTTCCGTGGGGGACCACCAAAGTTACCCCAGAAAGTTCCCTTGGCCAAGAGGCGGGGAAATTCATAGGCTATTGTCGTGAAGCAGGGACCGTGAAGCAAGGTGCAATCTTCAGGTACAGAACTACCATTACACTGCTCAAAGCCAGTGTACCGTGGCGTGGTGACACAGGAAAGTGCGCCTGCAGACGATTGGCAAGCATCCACCTCGAGCAGGCCAGAACTGCAGTGGGATCCTCGGGGTCCTTATGACGATCGTGAGGCAAAATGAGGGGAACTTCAGACAGACTCATACACCCGTGTGTGGCTGAGGTGTCATGAAGGTCTCTGAATGCCGGGCACCTACATGCCACTGAGGGGACCAAGGGGTCACCAAGGGGGAAGTGGGTGGCAGGTGCTCTGGATTCCAGTGAGGTGACAGGAGCGGTCACCAATGGGAGGCGGGTGTCTGTCGTGTCCCTCAAGGTACGTCGGGTTGCTGTGGGAACGTGAGCGTCACTCGAGGGGGAGCAAATGGTGACAGAGCGATGGCTGACATGCCAATGAGTGAGGATATGCCTATGACAAACACCAACACCGCAGAGACTCAGGGCGTCGCAGAGCCTGAAACCAGCCCAGATTTGGCCAGCCGCTCAGAAGACTCTCACACTACGGTGAACGATGACGAGGCAAAGGCGGACATGGCGGCAGTGACTGAGGATGTGCCCATCACACAGAAAATGGAGAGACTCAGGGCACCACGACTACTGAAACCACGCCCAGTCCCACTCTAAGTCAGGAACTCCTATGGGACTATTTCCAGGACCCTTGTGTTTCGTGTAAGCAGGAGGTAACCAGCCGGGGCCAGGCATGGAGGCCTCCCAGGATTGTGTGTCCCCTCAAGCCACAGCCACCGGGCCTTTGAGGCTAGCACAGTGTGGTGGGAAGAGAAGCGCTTCCGGGGGAAAGCTGGGGAAGTTGCTCCCTTGGATAGTACTCCAGGTCTTCCCTGTGCCTCCTCCAGGTGCCAGCCGTTGTAAGGAACATTCACCAGAGACTGACATCCCATATCACATTGGGTGCAAGATAGCAACTTGACATTCTGAGGCTGGCTGAAGAACACCCAGCAAACGTGGTGCTGACCCTCCTGCACTGTGCCCCAACCTGTGACAGGTACAGGGAGAGCTCAGGGCTCACCAGCCTTCAGGGCCATCGCCCCGCACAGCCTGTGCAATGGGATCTGCCAGGCAGGCTGAGAGGTCCAGGACCCCTGGGCTCCTCTGTTTTCTGAGCCTGCTGCCAATGCTCCCTCCCTGCCCTTCAGGGCACTGGGACTCTGTCACCTGGGCCCCAGAGCTGCAAAGGGCATGGTAGTGTGACTGAGATGCCCCTGACACAGAGCTCTGATCCCACAGAGCTGCTGCAGTGATGTGGAGAGCTGTAGGCTCGTCAGTTCCCACATTACAGAAAGTGATGCCAGCATTGCTCTGTGTGATGGAGGATTGGCCTGTGTACCTCATGTTCACCTCCGATGGGGCCTACAAGGAAGTTTTTGCTCTGGCTGTGAGTTTCTGGGCCTTTGCTCACCCCAGGTCACCTCTCTGGGATCTCTCCCTCCTCTCCCTGCCTCAGGAGCCAGGATGAAACCTGGGCTAGGGGCAGGCTCAGGAGGCACCAGGCCCGCTGCTCCCCCTGCGTTTCCCCTCGGGCCCCGCCACATGGACACCTCGGCACTGAGTGCTGTCTCGGGCTGCTTCTTTTGCAGGCCACCCTGGTGGTGTGGGTGATTCTCCAGGTGCCTGAGTGCCACGAGGCGATGATTCTTTCTTTATTCCTTTTGCCTCTTTGTGGCTCAGCTCTTCCATGTGGCCATCACCACACAGCAGACACTCCCAGAGGAAGTAGTTAACTTCTGGAGAACATGCCAGGAGGAACATCACCTTGCCAGCGACCCCAACAGGTCTCAGTCCTCCTGGCCTTCCCATGCCACT
>JANEHK010001176.1:0-14404 GCA_025960845.1 Tachycineta bicolor | reverse complement strand
TTGGCTGGGACAGCTTCCCCCAGCTGATGTGTGCATGTGGGTGATGGGAAAGTCTGAGGGGAACTGGTGATGGATCTTTCTCAATTCCTGCAGGCAATCTTTGGTAGTGATGGTTGGGTGCATTGCTGAGCTGCTCCTTTTGTGCTCCTTTGCTGCTTTGAACTGTAGTAAATGACACTGATTCCTTCAGGTGGTGTTGGTGTCTGTAGTGCTGACCCTGCCCACTGGTAAAACCACACTGGCATACATCACACCAAAATGTCATTTTTTAAATGTAAATTTGAGCAATCAGTGCCATACAAAATTCCTGCATGGAAAGCCCTTCCCTAGAGCTCTCTGGCTCTGGAGTGGGCCGAGGTCTGAGCACCATGCAAGTAGGTTAAAAGAAGTTGAAGCAGTGGATGTATTAATGTGGATCCAAAAATTGCATATGGAAAAAGAAAAGAACTTGTGGGTTTGGGAAGAGGCTGAGTTTTGTTCACAACACATTGGAAACAGTGCCAAGAGAAGGAACAATTGTTTTTGGAATGCTCCCACATGGAGAGACAGAAGAAGGTTTTAATGTTGAGTTCAGGTTCATTAATGCAAGTGATATTACAAAAATAGTAAAAAATTAATTCTAATAGTTATCTATAACACAATGATATATATTTATATGCATAATTAAAATTTGATTATGTGAAATAAGGCTAACAGTGCTAATATTCAGCTTTGGCTGCTTGGGGATGTAACACTAAATACCCTACAGAAAAGGATTGGCCAAGACTGAAATGTCAGTGGTCAACTTCATGAGATTGTATACCATGAATATAGGAGGAAGGGATGAAATTTGCTATTTTTATAGGGTTTGCTGATACTGTGATGCTGAATGCTTTTCTACTTCTGTGAGAAATAAAGTGATGAAGACTTCTGGGTTTTTTATATCGCAGACATAATAAATCAAAATGATTCCTGCTAATTGTAACTATATCAATATTTTAGAAAGATATATTATAGAAAGTATTTGTTATCAAGTAGTGAAGGAAAAATATTTTTGATTATTGTTACAAAGCAGATGGGCCCCTTGGCAGATGCTACATGAGAAGAATAAGCTACAAGATGCAGTTTGAGATAAAGAAGAGTTTTAAAGCTGGATTGGCCAAAGCTGGGACTACTCCAAGGTAGGGAGGTGGGCCCTTTGCAGATGTGATGGGATACAGGATGTCTTAAGATAGAACTGGCCTTGAGATGGACAAAGTTGGGATTATTCCAAGGTAGGGAGTTTGGTGGTGGTTTGAACCATGAAATAATTACATTTTGGAACATAATCCTTAGTTATGTATAACACAAAACTTAGACCACACGCACAGCCAGTAAGGTTATTCATAGGATGCAAGGAAGATGATGAGCCTTCATCTGAAGAAGACCACCAAAAAGCCAAGAAGATGCCCTAACAACAAGATGCGCTATGTAGTATAGTGACGTAGATTTTAAGAATTGGAAATAGGAGGAGATTTACAGGAAATATTAATGAATATATATTAGCATACAGTATATGAGTTCAAGTTGGATTACTTTGTTTTGTACGTGAGGTAGGGTGAGAAGTGCCCTCTCCATACCCCAGTCAGTTTTGCTTATGCTTTATCCAAACAGTACTTATCTTTACTTAATCAGTGACAATTTTTTTGTATATGCTTGATTATAAAATGCTACTTAAATAAAATTGCATTGCTGCTAAATTCAACTTTGTTGCTTATTAAATTAGACATATAGAGCTTCATTTAAAACCCTTCCTTCCTTTTTCCATCCTCTTTTCCTTCTCTCTCATTTCTTTCTTTCTTCCTTTCTTGGGAGCAGGTGCCCTTACCCTCCTAAAATCACTTCCCCTCCACCTCAGCCCTGCACAGCATCTTAAATTCAGCCTTCCCAATTCCACAGCAACCTCCCACAAGTCAATTCCAGGCCCCAAAATTCCTAAAAGTACCAGCAGCCTTTAAAAACTGCTTCTTGCTTTCTCTCCCTCTACTCGCCTACTCCAAGAGCTCAAACCACCCCATCCCCCCATTGCAATCCCTACCCCTCCCAACTTTCCTACCACTCCCACAGTGCAATCCCCACATTACACTGATCCATCCCATCCCATCCCATCCCATCCCATCCCATCCCATCCCATCCCATCCCATCCCATCCCGTCCCGTCCCGTCCCGTCCCGTCCCGTCCCGTCCCCATCCCATCCCATCCCATCCCGGCAGGAAATCCCCTCCAACCAGGCCCTGGACAATTCCAGGGATTCCACAGCAGCCACAGCTTTTCCTCCCACTCTGTGCCAGGGCCCCACTGCCCTCCCAGGGAACAAGTCCATCCCCATATCCCAGCTCACCCTGGCCCCAAGCAGTGTCCAGTCATGGCCTGTGTCCTGGTGCTGCACGCCCTTGGCAAGAGTCTTTCCCAGCCAGCAATTCCTGCTCTTCCCTGCTCTGGGGCAGCAGCTGCAAGTTGATTTGCTCCCTGGGCCACTGGCCCAGCCCCAAGCCAGGGCCAGGACATTTCCCCAGAGCTCTGCCGGCACTGGCTCGCTTCGACCGCAGCCCAGCAGATGGAGCTCAGAGCTCCCCGGGGGCTGCACCTCCTGCCCAGGGACAGCAGCAGGGGCAGCTGAGACTTCTGCCCCAGGGACAGCAGGGAATGCACCCCAGGGAACGGCTGGGGCTGGGCCAGGCCAGCTGCAGGCTGGAGACCAGCAAAAGCTTCTTCCCCTGCAGGGGGCTTGACCACTCACCGGGCTCCCCAGGGAATGGTCACAGCTGCGAGGCTGCCGCAGCTCCAGGAGCCTTTGGACACCGCTCCTGGGAATGCCCAGGCTGCCACTGTTGGGCTGTCTGTGAAGGGCCAGGGCCTGCACTCCATGATCCCGCTGCCTCCCTCCCAGCTCAGCCCCTTCTGCAGTTCTCACCCTTGGGCTCAGCCTTTGTGTCTCCTCCAGGCGCTGGCAGAGCTCTTGGGGCCGGGGCAGGAGCGGGACAGCCCCAGTGTTCCCCTCTCTGTGACACCACGGTGGTGACAGCTCCAACGTTCCCTACCTGGAGACACTCCAAGGGAAGCGTCCAGAGCCACAGCCAGACAGCAAAACTGACCGGGCACTGAGCACCCCTGGCCCGGGCTGATGTGCAAACCTCTGCACTCAGCTCGGGGAAGGTCCCCCTGGCCACCTCCACAGTGCCACAAGCAAGTGTCAGATGCAGTTACAGAGCTCTGGCCAGAGCTGACAGGGAATGTTAATTTAAAAAAAAAAAAAACAACAAAAAAAACCCAACCAAACAAAAAGACCCACCACCAATACAAAACCTAAAATTCCTACCAGCCAAAGAAAGAACCGAAACTGGGATATATCCAACTCCCATATATTAGGAGCTTGTTTATAGAAAAAGTGGAGTAAGTGAAGCGTCATAAGAACAGATTGAAACCAGTAAGAACAATGGCCAGCACCTGGACTTCGTAGCAGTCAATCATGAAGCAGAGGACCTTGGACAGTGCCAGAGGGTCACAGAGACCTGATGAAGACTCTCCTGACTTCATCCTTTGGGACCACTGACCCAGTTCGAGACCACCGACCCAATTCAAGAGAAGGATTGCACACGCGTGAAGGACTGATAGCCTCATTTTAGTACAGAGAGGGGATGGG
The DNA here is from genome assembly GCA_025960845.1 of Tachycineta bicolor. Taxonomy (NCBI): domain Eukaryota; kingdom Metazoa; phylum Chordata; class Aves; order Passeriformes; family Hirundinidae; genus Tachycineta; species Tachycineta bicolor. Next base: position 10,743 of record JANEHK010001176.1, on the reverse strand, counting down.
AGGTGCGGGGGTTATGCATATGTATTGTATGTAAGATCTTGGAAAATAAATAGAGAGCTATGAGCCTTGTTCAAGGCTGCCACGCCTTTCGGAGATGACTCCCGTGCCGCCTGCCAATGAATAAACATACCACTTTCTAGCTTTCATTAGTTAGAGGGTCTTTGTCCGTGACTATATCAGTTTTCAATGACTCACGCCAGCTCCGAGCGCTCGTCCCTGCCGAGTCGGGGCCGAGCCGGGCACCCGCGGGGCGGAGTGCAGCCCCACCCTCAGGCCGCGCGCCGCCGGTGCAGCCGCGGCCGTTGCGCTCCGGGCGTTGTGGCCAAGGCAGCGATCGACGCCATGGCGCAGCTGCCGCTGCCTGCCGGGCTCGGCGCCAGCACTTTCCCTGCCAAGCTCTGGAGCCTGGCGAATGACCCCCGTGTTCTCTCCCTGCGCTGGGACAGCGAGGCCCGGGGCTGCTCGTAGACTGCTCCCTGTTAGAGCGGGAGCTGCTCAGGCCAGGCGGTGCCCAGGGACCGGCCCCGCATGCCTTCAGGGCCACTCAGTTTGGCAGCTTCGTGCGCCAGCTGTACCGGTACGGCTTCTGCAAGGTGCCGAGCTGGGCTGGCGCGGCTGGGCCGGGCGATGCCGGGGCCTGGCTCCACTACTCCAACTCCTGGTTTCGCCATGACCGCCCCGACCTCCTGCTCCGCATCAGGCACCGGGGCGCGGCCAACATGCAGCGGCGGGCGGCGGGGCCGGAGGGGCACAGGCGCCTGCCCTGCGGCTCCCAGCAGCTCCCCGGGCCGCAGCCGCTGCCGGACGAGCAGCATGGGCACCCTCGCTTCCAGCCGCTGCCCAGGGAGCGGCCGCTGCTCGCCCGGCGCCCGCCCTGCGACTTCCACCTGCTGCACCGGGAGTGGCCGGGGCCGGCCCGGCGGGAGGGGCCGAGCCGCTTCCAAGAGCTCTACGGGGAGCGGCCTCTGCCCGCCGAGCGTGAGCTGCTCTGAGTGCCGCCTTGCCACTTCCAGGGCTTCCACGGGGAGCACCTGCTGCTGCTCTGATGGGCGGGGCCCCGCAGCCACCTGCAGGAGCTCTATGGGGAGCAGCCACCTGCGCTCGACCGGGAGCTGCTCTGGATGCAGCCCTGCAGCTTCCAGCAGCTCCACAGGGAGCAGCAGCCCCCAGCCTCCAACCCACCAGGTAGGAGAAGAGTTCTAGCCTTGCTTTTCCAAAACGTCACGAAAAGCAACCGATTGAAGTGTTTTCAAACAATGCTCTGTCATTCTGAGACAGAAATTGTCAAGCCTACCAGGAAGGGGCACCTAGAAAGTCAAAAGATTCTCTGCCTGGTTTTCCTGTGTGTTTCCTGTGATCTTTGATCCAAGGCAGCAATAGAGCTCTGCATCCCAAAGCCACATTCTGGAGCCTGACTCCTGTGTTTGGGTTCTTGCAGCCGCACCGGGCCCTTCAGCCCCGCATGCTCCAGCTGGCAGTGCTGGCTGTGCAGCATCAACAGCCTCCAGCTCAGCACAGAATGCACCTGCACAAGAGGAATCTCCAGCGCTGGATCTTGGCCAGGCGATTGAGAAGATGATCCGGGAGATCAGGAACTCCCTGCCTGTAAAGGCTCCCTCTGCTCAGGTAACCCCACTGCATGGGAATGAAAGAGGATGGGCTGAAAGTTTCGAACGTGGTTACATAGCTGACAGGCAAAGGTTTCTTGAATTTCATTCTTTTCATTCTTATTTAGTTCTCTAATATTCTTGGTCAAGCCAGATTTCCCAAAGAAGAGGGAATGAAAAAGTCTTCCCCCACAGTGAGGATGAGAGTTTTGAGCCTGTGTTGGCCACATTTGGTTGTTCCTTTTCCTTGGGAAGAATGCCTGGTGCAGGAGCACTTGTGGTGATGTTTTGTAGGTTCCACCAGGCTTTGTTTGGTGGGAAAGAAGGGCAGAGTGTTTGGAGAATTGCCACTGAAGGCAACAAGGAGAGCCCCTGGCTTTCTGCTGGCTGATTTCTTCCAGCTCGTGGGATTAGCCAGGGTCAGAGCGTGAGGCCACGTGCCCTCACTTGGTATCTTCTGCTTTTCTGCGTTCTTGTTATGCCTCAAAGGTCATTTTGTAAAAGCTTCAGTTCCACCTTGGCCACCCAAATCCTGAGTTTAAAACACTTGTTCTGGGAACTGTGTGGGCAGTGTTCCCCTCGTGTTACACGGCCTTTGGGTGTGGAGAAGAACAGTGACTGTACCCCTGCTGTGATTCCAAGGAAATCCTGAGTGATCTTTGGCTTCCTTTCTTTCTGTTTCTCTTTTAAGGGGAATGTTAATGTTGCCCCTGAGTCTCCAGGAGAGGAGCCCATGAAGAGGGCTGCAGCAGAGGAAGTTTCATCTGGCACCGAGAGCTGCGGGAACAGTTCCCCAGAGCCCGAGGAGCCTGGTAAGGAGAGAGCCCACGTTGGTTTGGAGAGGTGTGAGATGGCTGCTCTGAGCCTGCCTGGGACAGGAAGGGAGATCAGAAGAGCTGAGTTCTTGTCTGCAGGGCTGCTGCTTCCTGCTGCCTTTAGTTCCAATCCTGCAGTGGCACAAGCTCCCCAAGCCCTGCCCTCCACGCTTCTCCAGAGGCTCTGACACTGAGTCCTCTGCTGTGGCAAGAGAGCCAGGACTAAACCTGACCTTGTGGGAGTTGTGTCACCAACCTGCGTGTCCCAGTTTGGTCTGGAACTCAGCTCCCAGCACCCTTCAGCTGCAGCTATTTCAGCGAGGACTGAGGGCTCTCTGTCAGCACAGAGAAAGAACAAGGCTGGGCTTCTTTGGGGGAGCTGGGACTGTTCTGTGTTTCAAGCTTTCGTGGGTGCCACTTGCACTGCGAGTGCTGAGATTTTATAAAGGTACTTCCATGCTTTACACAGTTTTGGAAACTTGTAATGATCCCTGTTCTCTAAAGAGCAGGCTCCAAATTCCCAAGGGAGAGTCTGCCTTTCAGGCCATCTTTTACAGTCTGTGATGGAAGGACAATTGCTGCCCAAGGGAAACGTGCACAAGGGCCAATATTGACTCAGTGTTCTCTTTTCTTCCCAGATCCCATGTGATTGATGACTCCTGGAGGGGTGCCCTGCATGGCAGGAAGAGACAGAGGGAGAACCTGTGACTGCCAGGCAGGTAGAATCCCTCTGTCTGATATATTTAGAATCATATATTTATAGATCTGTATAGTTGTTATTTATAAATGTACAGTATATTTATAGATCTATAGTTGTGTTTAAATGCCTATATATAGACTGTTAGAATTAAAATTACATGTATTTATATATTTAGATTTCTATGGTTACAATCTTGTATGCATACTTATATTTGTAGATATACATAGTTACATTTATCTATGTAGATAATTACATTTATATATATATAGTTATTTTTATGAATCTACATAGCTATGCACTTATAGCTATATGGGTGTTTAGGTCCATAGATTAGTATCTGTATAGGTATAGACTAGTTTTTAACCCCTTTCCCTGTCTCCCTTTGTGCTTTTCCCCCTGTGCCCTCGCTGTCCCCTGTCCCTGTGCTGGGTCCGAGCTGGCGGCCGGGCCGGGCGGAGCAGCAGCTGCAGCCCTGGGTGTCCCTGGAGCACTGGGAGCTGCCGCTGGCCCCAGGCGCTGTCCCCTGAGGAGCTGCTGAAAGACGGTGAGACTGAGGGGGCTGAGGGGGCTGAGGGGATGGAGGGGGCCAGCAGAGAGCACAGAGGGCTCCGGGACTGCAGCTCTGCCAGGCCTTGGAGCCAATTCCAGAGCCTCCACCTTTGCCACAGCTGCCCTGAGGACCTTGAGGACAGGTGGAGACCGACAGGAGCCAGCAGGGAGAAGCTGAAGGCCGCCAGCTCCAGCAGTGAACAGGGAGCTGCTGCTGCTGCCAGCCCAGAGCCTGGGTGAGGCCACAGGGCCGCAGAGGCAGGGTGGGGCTGAGGATGGTGTGGGCTTTGGCCCTGGGCTTTGGCCAAACATTTTCTTTCGAACCTGCCTGGGGAGGTGCTGAGATTTTCCTGTCTCTGGGTGAAGGGCAGGTGCTGTCCAGGGAAACGTCCCGATCCTGACTCAGTGTTCCCTTTGCTTCGCAGATGTCCCATCTGCTGTCCCTGCCCAGGAGAGCTGCTCTGCACGGGAGGAGCCAGGGATGGAATTAAAAGCTTTGAAGATATGGATGGACTTGAACATAGAGTGGGATAATTTTATGGATATTTATATATGTGGGTTGATAGTTGTATAGGAATATTTCCATATGTATGTTGTTCTATCTGTGTTTAGTTCTGTTTCATATGTATACGCTCATGTAGGTATTTCTATTGTTGTCGTGTTAGGTATATGGCATTTTAAATAGGTATATTACTATTTGTATAAGTAAATATGTCTATTTTTATATTTACATATGTATATAAATCTATTTATGGATGTAATTCTCTTTACATGTCTCTGGAGATTTATAGCTGTATATTTGTATTGATACATATGGATGGATATTTAGATAGGTACAGTTACTTCATCACAGATAGTTTATTTTCTGTATCTTTTTATATATATATTGTATGTAATATGTAGTATTTTATCTATATTTACTTCTTTATATTGAGTTGATTATATATGTATATATTTCTATTTCAACATGTATGGATATGAATATTTCTATAATTGTATTGATTGAGTTCTTGGTTGAGGCTATTTAAGATGGAGATACAGATATTTTTGTATTCCTAGATGGGCTTTAAGCCTGTAGTAATATATAATAAATCAAGTTGTTCAATACCTAAATGATCTTTGTGTATAGGGAGTTGTTGTAGAGGTCAGCAATAAATTAAGTTTTTGTTAACTAAAGTTGGTACTTGTATATTTTATTTTTGTATATTTTGTTGTAAAAATCTAATAAATTCCTTTTTTTTAACTTAAAGTGAGATTGGCATAGTTCAATATTGTCAGCATGGGTGTAGCAATTTGTAATAAATGAAATTTTTAATGTGAAATCAGTTCTTGAGTACTTGTCAATCATCAGTGCAGCTGTAGCAATCTGCAAGAAATTAAAATTGTCAACTGCGATGGGTGTTTTGTGATTTGTGCTGTCCAGAGCAATGAACAGATGGAAATGCTGGAGGATTTTGGCCATGGAATTCTCCAACCATGCCCAGCACATGCCCCACCTGCACTCAGGCTGGGCAAGGCAAGCGCAGATTTGGGATGGCAGCAGAGCCACACCTTGGCCAAGAACTCGCTGCAAAGGCCAGCTGAGAAAAGTCTGGGACTCCATGGAGCTTAGAACTGCAACCAGAGCCACCCAGGGAGGACCAATCCAGCCCCCATGCCACAGGCAGCTCTTTGGGAAGCGCTCCAAGGGTCCCTCTGAAGGTCATCCTGGAGCCCAGAAGCCAACAGGGATCCTGAGCCAGCTCCGCTGCCTTTGGCAGCACTTTGGCAAAGGAGCTGCAGCAAGGGGGAGGCAGCAGTGACTGTGACTGCTGCAGCAAGGGGATGAAGGAAGGGCCAGGGACACTTGTGCTGAGATGCTCCAGAATCCAGAGGGATGGTGGAGAACTGGGAAGCAGCAAGTTCTCAGAGACACTGCAATGCTGGAAGCCCTTGGTGTGCAGTTCCCTGCAGGAACTGGCAGGGGAGTTGCTGCCAGGATCAGCAGGAGCAGGAGGCAGCAGGATCTGCTCCTTTTCCTGCCTCTGTGTCCAGGTCAGGCTGGGATGGCCCCTGCTCCCACAGAGCCCCTGCCCATGGAGGCTGCAGGGTAAAAGCAATGCCAGTGCAAAGAGAGGCTTTGCAGTTGGAGTCCACTGCCCTTGTGTTTGGGGCTTGAATGGCTCTCATGGCAAAGCACAGCAGGGAACCAGGGCTTTGGGAGGCATAGCCTTCAGAGGGAAAGAGAGATCAGGCACTCACATGCCTGAAACTCCTGGAGCTATCTGCTTTTGTAGAATGAGCAGGAAGCAAGGTGGGGAGAGGCACAAGTAGTCTTTGAAAAAACATGGTGCCTAACAAGTGCTGTGGGAGAAGAAAAATGGGGAGCAACCTTGCCTTGTTTTCATAGCCTGTGACTTCTGCAGAGGAAACAATGGGATGTACAGGAGGGGAGGGGAGGAATAACTGTGATAACCCAGTCTGTCTTGCTGTGTACTGATACACTTTGCAGCAGTGAACACTACAGGTAATGCCAGATTCTTATTTAGCATCATGACACGCTGCTGCTTCATTGCAAAACTGCCTCATCATGGGGAAAATCAGCTTAATTTATTGTCAGTTTAGGTAGATGTGAGAAACAGTGATACATATTAAAACAGGTTCTCTAACCTCATCATCCAGAGGAAATTTTTGTTGCATTTTCTTCACTACAGTTTTGAGTTCTTCTGTGTCCTTCAGGGAGGTATCCACTAGTGACCAAAAAATAAAAAGGGGATGATTCATTCTCTTTCAACACATATTCGCTCTAAGCTGTAGCTTAAACTTAGTCAGGAAAAAGATAGATTTTCTTTAGTCAATGTAGTGTGGAATAAATGGTGTAGGAACAGCCACAATCTCAGATGTAAGAACAGTGTGTTCTTGGTCTGAACAGGACATTGTGGACAAGAAAGCACCACAAACCTAATGATTCACTTCTTAGGTAAAACTGGAATGGTTCATGGTGTAAAACTAGCAGGTAATGGAAATAAGAAATGTCCCTTGGCTGTGGCAGGAGCCACTGAGGGACAAGAGAGGCTGCTGCTTGTTGGAAAAGTACTTTATGACATGGCCAGATCAGTCTCAGGAAGGTCAGAGTGTTACAGTCTCTGCCATTATGCAAAATGCCTTCCTGCACAGGGTCCCCATGTCCCAACAGAAGCAGCAGCAGCAGCAGCACCCTCAGTACAATGCATTCTATTCATAAATCATCCAATCAGCTACAAACACGATGCTATTCCTGTCTTTTTGCACCTATCCTGGTCTAACACATTTGTGTCACAATGGTTGTCATTTCTTACACAAGGCCTACGCCTACAGCCCATCTATTCTGGCTAGCAATGGCAGCAATGCTATGGTATGTTGATCCCAGTTGCCCCCAGTATCGTCTCAGTTGCTCCCAGTTCCTCCCAGTCTGATCCCAGTTGCTCTCAGTGGCCCTAGCATAGACTCAGTCATTCCAAGTACGATCCCAGTATGAGTCCACGCTGATCCCACTCTCCCAGCATGGTCCCAGTCAATCCTGGTTGCCCTCAGTACAGACCCAGTCAATCCCAGTCCCTCTCAATGTGTTCCCAGTCACCCCTGCTATGTTAATAGACACTCCCAGTATATCCCAGTTACCGTTAGCATACTCAGTCATTCCCAGTCCCATCCACTTGGCCCAGTAAGGTTCCATTTTCCACCAGTAACATCCCAGTCACTCTCAGTCTAACCCCAGCCGGTCCCACGATGATCCCTGTTCTCCAGTGTTGGTCCTGCTGGGTCCCAGTGTGCTCTGATCCTGCTTCCAGTGGGTGCCAGTCCTGGGCACGGTGTATCCCAGTGTATCCTGGTGTATTCCGGTGTCTCCCGGAGTCTCAGTCCATCCCAGTCTGTCCCAGTCCATCCCAGGCTGTCCCGGTCCATCCCGGTCCCTTCCCAGCAGCTGCCGCCCTTTCCCGGATCCTGTCCCTCCGGTCCCCCCAAGATGCTGCCGGGGCTCGGGGGCTTCGTGCTGGGCTCCGTCTGCCTGGGCTGGGGCTCGGCCTCCTCTGTGGGAGAAAGGAGAGGGGGGGTCCCCAGGGGTCATGTCCCCTCCCCCCCTGGAGCGTGTGGGACTCCCCCATGTCCCCCCCTTCCAGGCTCACCCCCTTTTCTCTCCCCACAGCTCCTGACCCAGCTCCTGCTCCCCCCTTGGAGGGGTTTGGGGAGCCTCCCCTGGGACCCCCTGAAATCCCCATTCCTGGGCACTGGGACCCCCCGCATCTCCTTCCCCAGCTCAGGGATCCCCTGAAACCCCTTATCCTGCACCGACACCCCCTGCACCCCCTTTCCCGGGTATCCTCTTCCCCCAGCCCCTGGATCCCCTGTTCCCGGGCACTGCCAGAGCTCTTGGGGCTGCGTAAGGAGTGGCACAGCCCCAGCGTTCCCCTCTCTGGGACATCACAGTGCTGCCAGCTCCAAGGTTCAATGCCTTGGAGACCGTCCAAGGGAAGCTTCCAGAGCCACACCCAGTCATCAAAGTGACCTGCCACTGAGCACCCCGGCCTGCACTGATGTGCAAAACTCTGCACTCAGCTCCAGCAAGGTCCTCCGCTCCACCTCCACAGTGCCACAGGCAAGAGGGACATAGACTTACAGAGCTCTGCCCAGAGCCCTCAGGGAAAGTGCAGAAAGAAAAAACACAAACAAAAGAACGCAACAACAACAAGAAATCCCACCAAGAAAAAGGCTACTCTGCCCCCAGCACAGCTGCTACCTCCTTCAGGACTTTGAGCTGCACTAACACACAGCACCTGAGACTGCAAGCAATGACCATTCCTCAGGCACATCTGCTGCACAAGCAGCTTGAGGACAGCCTAGTGGAAGGACTCTTCTCATCCCAGTGGAGAAAGCCCCCTTGTCTTTCTTCCTTTCTTTACTACAACCAGCTGCCCTTACTCTCCCAAGCACTCGCTTTTCCACCTCAGCCCTGCCACACAATTGCTACAAACACCAGCACCCACCCAAAAGTGCCTCTTGCTTGCCCACTCCCTACTCCAACACCCCATCCCCCCTTTCAATTCCTAGTCCTCCCAACTTTCTCAAACCCAATCACACACTGCAATCCCCACATTACACTGCTCCATGCCATGCCACACCACACCACACCACGACACCTCTTCAGGCCACCAAGTCCCCTGCAACCAGCCCGTGCACATTTCCAGCCGTTCTAGGCCAGACACAGCACTTGTGCCCACTCTGGCCCAGGGCCCAACCACCCTCCCAGGGAACAAGTCCAGCCCCACACCCCAGCTCACCTTGCCTCCAAGAAGCATCAACACATTGCCTGTGTCCTGTTCCTGCAGGCCCTTGCACACAGGCTCTCCCAGCCACCACTGCCCCTCCTCCTCCATGCTCTGGCCCACAAGCTGCAAGTTCATTCGCTCCCTCGGCACACGGCCCAGCCCCAAGCCAGGCCCGGGCCCTTTCCCGAGACCTCGGAGGTCACTGCAATGCTCGCAGCTCCCAGGCAGCTGCAGCTCCAGGAGCCTTCTGGCACAACTCCCGGGGATGCCCAGCCTACAACTCTTGGCCTGTCTGTGCCGGGCAGGGGCCTGCACTCCATGATCCTGCTGCCTCCCTCCCAGCTAGGTCTTCGTATCTCCTCCAGGTGCTGCCAGTGTTCTTGGGTTTGGGCAGAGAGTGCCATAGTCCCAATGTTCTCCTCTCTGGGACATCACCGTGCTGGCAGCTCCAAGGTTCCCTTCTCTGGGACGTCACCGTGCTGCCAGCTCCAAGGTTCCCCTCTCTATGACAGCACAGTGCTACCAGCTCCAATGGTCCCTGCCTTGGACACACTCCAAGGGAAGCATCCAGAGCCACACCCAGACATCAAACTAACCGGCCACTGAGCACCCCGGTCTGCGCTGATGTGCAAACCTCTGCACACAGCTTCAGGAAGGTCCTCCATCTCATCTCCACAGTACCACATGTTATAAATAAGTACTATTCAAATAATCTCTGTTTTAGTTACTTAATTGTTAAGTAATTCCATTAAGATTGTTAATGCTAGTTCTGTATAAAGAATTTGCCTTAGTCCTGTTTTAATACTGATTTATCACCTTATTTTCTTGTTTGTTAATTAAGAACCTTATTAGCTGTATCTCTGCTCCCATTTGCCGGATAGTGTCTGAATATGCAAATAAAAAGAACACTGGAATTCTGGGAACAACTCAAGAACAAGAGACTCTGAAAAGCAGGGAACCAAAGTAAAATCCAGGACTAAAGTCGCACTTTAGACTAGTGCAAGAAGTACGGGGGTCCACTGAAGCAGCTTTATTTACTCGCCATGACCTGAGAAGGAGTCCCCCATCGCTGGATGACCCCTGATCAGCGACGCGAAACGGACTCCCTGGCAAGGGGAAAAAGCCCGTGAGGGGGGTGGGAGTCCTCAGCTTTGCTGTGAAGCGAAGCTGTGTGTACCTCCTCCTCCACGTTGTCAAGGGAGCAAGCTAGCTCTCCCCCAAGGCCAAGCTGGATAATAAAGAAACATACAAAACCAGCAAGAGTTTCTGACTCTCTCTTTTTTCTTCCAGAACAAAATCCATCCTCATCTTCCTAAACCCACAAGCCCTTTTCCTTTTTCCATATGCAATTTTTGGATGGATTTTAACACATCCAGCAGTTCACCTTCTTTTAATCAACTGTCCCACTGCTCACACAGTGCTCTGACCTCAGCCCACTCCAGAGCCAGAGAGCTCTAGGGAAGGGCTGCCCATCCAGGAATTTCTGACAGGATTCCTCACATTTACATTTAAAAAGTGACATTTGGTGTGATCTGACCAGACTTCACCAATTTCATGTTAGCAGTGGGCAGGGTCAGCACCAAAGATACCAACACCACCTGAAGGAATCAGTGTCATTTACTGCAGCTCAAAGCAGCAAAGGAGCACAAAAGGAGCAGCTCAGCAATGCACCCAACCATCACTACCAAAGATTGCCTACAGGGATTGAGAAAGATCCATCACCAGTTCCCCTCAGACTTTCCATCACCCACATGCACACATCAGCTGGGGGAAGCTGTCCCAGCCAA
>JANEHK010001175.1:0-14406 GCA_025960845.1 Tachycineta bicolor | reverse complement strand
AGGGGCTCTATTTGCTGGGGACACGGAAACATCAGGAGCCCTTGATAAAATTAAAAATAGGTCCTCAGTGGCAGGAATCTGAATTTTTAGTGGACACTGGAGCTGAGCGAGCGACAGTCCAGGTACTACCAGAAGGATGTAAGATATCAAAGGAAACTGCTCAAGTGGTAGGGGCAAAGGGGGAGCCCTTTGAGGTCCCTGTTATTAAGAATGTACTGGTGGAATCGGGATCCAAAATGAGAATAGGGAACCTTCTACTGGTACCAGAAGCAAATTATAATTTGTTAGGGAGAGACTTGATTATAGAAATGGGCATTAATATAGAAGTAGTAAATGAGGGAATCAAAATAAAACTCTGTCCCTTGAGGGTAGAGGATGAGAAAAAAAAAAAAAATAACTCAGAAGTGTGGTGCACTCCTGATAGGGTAGGAAGGTTGAATATACCCCCCTTCTCGGTAACCATTAAAGATCCAGAGACACCAATAAGGGTCAAACAGTACCCCATCTCCCCGGAGGGAAAGAATAGGTTGAAGCCTGAGATTGAGAGGCTAATAAGAAAAGGACTCTTAGAACCTTGCATGTCTCCTTTTAATACCCCCATTTTGCCAGTAAAAAGGCAGACAGATCATACCGGTTAGTGCATGACCTAAGAGAAATAAACAAAAGGACAGTAGCTCGTTTTCTGGTGGTAGCCAACCCTCACACCCTGCTAAGCAGACTAAGTCCCGAAAAACAATATTATAGTGTGATTGACCTTAAAGATGCATTCTGGGCATGTCCTCTAGATGAGAAAAGTAGGGATTACTTTGCATTTGAATGGGAAGACCCAGTCACTCATAGGAGACAGCAGCTAAGGCGGACTGCGCTCCCCCAGGGGTTTACGGAATCTCCAAATTTGTTTAGACAAGCTTTAGAACAGATTTTGCAAGAATATCAGACTGGGGAAGGAGTGACCCTTATCCAATATGTAGATGACCTCCTGATTGCTGGGGAAGCAGAAGACAAAGTACGGGCAGAAAGCATTTTATTACTCAACTTCCTGAGTGCCAAAGGGCACCAATTATCTAAAACAAAACAACAGTTTATAAAAAAAAAAAAAAAAAAAAAACAACCCACCTAAAATATCTTGGGCACTACTTACAGAAGGAAGAGAAGAAAATAGATCCTGAAAGGGTAAAGGGGATACTCTCCATACCGCCTCCAAAGAGCAAGAAGCAAATTAGGCAGTTGTTAGGCCTCATGGGGTATTGCCGACAGTGGATTGAGAACTATAGCACCAAAGTTAAGTTTTTATATGAGAAATTGAGCCAAGGAGGGCTAGTGAAATGGGATGAGAAAGATAACAAACATTTGAAAGCCCTGCAGCATGATTTAATCAATGCCCCTGTGTTGAGCCTACCCGATCTGAAAAGACCCTTTTATCTGTTTGTAAATACAGATAGTGGGACAGCTTATGGGGTACTGACCCAGGAGTGGGCTGGGAAAAAGAAACCTGTTGGGTACTTATCTAAGCTGTTAGACCCTGTAAGAAGTTGGCCTACATGTTTACAAGCTATAGTGGCCTGCGCCCTGCTTGTAGAGGAGACTAATAAAATCACTTTCAATAGGAACTGAGAGTATTATCCCCTCATAATATCCGGGGAATTTTGCAACAAAAAGCAGAAAAGTAGATAACGGATGCCCGACTCTTAAAGTATGAGGGAATCCTATTAGACTCCCCAAAATTAACCCTGGAGGTGACAGCCTTACAAAATCCAGCCCAATTCTTATATGGAAAGCCAAGTGAGGATGAATTGGCCCATGAGTGCTTATCTACCATAGAAGAACAAACCAAAATAAGACCAGACTTAGATGAAGAAGAATTAGAAGAGGGAGATAAGTTGATTGTAGATGGCTCATCGTGAGTAATTAATGGAAAAAGGGTCTCTGGCTATGCAATAGTTGGGGAAGAAGGACTTGCAGTTATAGAATCAGGCCCTTTAAGTGGATCCTGGTCGGCGCAGGCCTGTGAACTTCATGCTGTACTACAGGCATTGCAGTTGTTGAAGAATAAATCAGGTACCATCTATACTGACTCAAAATATGCCTATGGGATTATACACACTTTTGGAAAATATGGGAAGAGCGGGGGTTGATAAACTCCCAGGGAAAAGACCTGGTTCACCAGGATCTAATCAGGAAACTGCTGAAGGCCTTGAGGGGACCTAGTAAAATTGTTGTTGTTCACCTGAAAGAGCATCAAAAAGGACTGGATTTTAAAAGCAGGGGAAATAATGCAGCAGATCAGGAAGCAAAAAGGGGCTGCGTTACTGACGTTACAATCTACCCCTCAGAAGGACCCGATAGCTGAAAGAAGGAAGTGTGGGACTTGCAGAGGAAATTTGCAAGAACCCCCTTGTGATGTTTGCTGGAGAAACTGGGGAGTTAATGCTATAGAATGTGCATGTAGTAACCTAAGGGCAAAAGATTGCCTCCATCATGAAAAGATCTGGAGAATACATAGTTTCACCACACAGGAAAAAGAAAAGATGGAAAGGATGGGGTTAAGGGAAAACCCAAAAAGGGAATGGCAACTCCCGGAGGATAATAGAACTGTACTGCCTAAATCCGTAGCTATGGACATTTTAAGGAGAATACATAGTAAAACACATTGGGGGGCGCAAGCATTAGTAGATCAATTTGCTACTAAGCACATGTGCATTGGGATAGATGACTTGGCAAAGCAGGTAGTGAGGGGGTGTGTTACCTGCCTGAAGGTAAATAGGGCTAATTTAAGAAAATCCTTAATGGGGGGACGACCCACAGCATACCGGCCATTCGCTAACATCCAGCTAGACTTTACTGAATTACCAAAGACCGGGAGGTATAAATATTTATTGGTAATAGAGGATCACCTAACCCATTATGTAGAGGCATTCCCTACAGCAAGGGCAACAGCACAAACAGTGATCAAGACCCTATTAGAGCAGAGTATTCCCAGATATGGGATCACAGAAACCATTGATTCAGAGAGAGGCCCTCACTTTGCATCCAAAATGATTAAGGAAACCATGGCAATAATGGGAATACAATGGGATTATCACACCCCCTGGTACCCCCAAAGTTCGGGGAGAGTAAAAAGAATGAATGGGGAAATTAAAAAACAATTGACCAAACTCATGATTGAGACCAAACTGTCATGGGTAAAATGCCTACCATTAGCATTGCTAAATATCCGGACACAACCTAGATCAGATATGGGAATATCTCCGTTTGAAATGTTGTATGGAATGCCCTACAATATGGAGGAACCACAGGATCATCCAAAGTTGAGGGATCAGAATATGAATGTATACATTACCAACCTAATAAAATATAGGGAAAATCTGTGGAAAAAAAAGAAGGTTAGCTCAGAGACCTCCACTAAATTTGAAACTGCACCAGGTGCAACCAGGAGATTGGGTAATGATAAAGTCCTGGAAAGAACCAACGTTAGCCCCACAATGGGAGGGCCCTTATCTTATATTGCTTACTACAGAAACTGCAATCAGAACAGCAGAGAAGGGATGGACCCATGCTAGCAGAATTAAAGGGCCAGTGAGCAAACCTACTCCCGAGTGGCAGGTGACAAGCAATCCCAGAGATCTGAAGTTACGGATCCAGAGAAGAGATTGTCAATGAATAGACACCGGGTAGAATATGCACCAGAACCACACTACACGGAAGAAAGACTAACTTGTAACTATGATGTTAAAATAAGGTGTAGAGACCCAGAGTGCAATTGTTATCCTTTTGTTTGTTATATTTGTAAAATCTGCAGGGACAGGTGGTGGAGTCATTGTAGGCAAGGAACCCCTCCTAGAGGAATTTGCAGCCCCTGCAACAGAACATAACTGATTGGATTCTAGAATATAAAGTGAAACATGAGGGGTTAGTGAAAGAATCAGAAGAATGGTGGAGGAATTTTGCATTAGGGATTGAACCAAAATATTATTGTTATCACCCTAATGAACCCATCCCGTTCATAGCTGAGATTGTTGACTGCACCTGCCGCACACGCCTAAAGGGAATCCGGTGTGATACACCCCCGGTTAAATATCGGAACTGGGTTTCCTATGTCAAGAGGCAACAGGATCGTCCCCGGAGACCTCCTGAAGAATATCCCTGCTGCCGAGAAGATGGTACTCCTCGTGGCTCGAGGCAACCGAGTCGACAAGCAAGGCAGAGAGATAAAAAGTTGTGGAGGAAGGAACCCCAAGGGTGGGACAACAAAACAATATTCGGGGAATTGCCTCAAGAATAGGAATAAAAGCAAGGACCCTGGGCAGGGGGACAGGTTGCAGTCTATAAAATGGAAAAATCCTCAGATATGCTTCCATCCCTATGCCCCCAATGATGCTCGCCACTTGACCCAGCAGATTACTTTTCTTTTGTTAATGTTATACTTAGAAGGAGTTAATGCCGTAGATACTCTACCACACCAGCCCTTTAAATGGTCATTAACTCAATGGGAAAACTCTAAAATTCTCAAAGTCAATGTTACTGTGGGAGCTCCTTTCTTTAATGTGACCAATTGTGAGCTAATGGGTCAAGATTGTACACCAGACAACCTACGCCGCTTCAGGTGGAATTCTAAAGCTACCTATCGGTGTCCCAGTTCAAACCCAGGGCAGGGATATTACAATTTCCCTAATGAATATTATTGTGCTTATTGGGGGTGTGAAACTATTGCAATGGGATGGACGCCTACGAGACAAGATAGATATCTTAAGGTAACCTGGGAACCACATGGGTGTGACCCACCCGGTTATGCCCTACACGGTAACGTATGGAAAAAAGGAAATTGTAAATCTCTAGGGGTCTTAATTCTGGAACACCAAGATCCTGGATGGGTAATAGGACGAACCTGAGGAGTAAGATATTGGCAACCTAGAACTGATAGCGGAAGCTTAATACTAATAAAAAAAGAACCATTCCCACATGACCCAGAGAGTGTAGGACCAAACCCAGTACTGGTAATAGGGCAAAGCTGGACAAACATTACAAACAGCAGTGGATCGGGAGAATTAACAGTGCCTCAGGCTGATGCCTCTGAAAATTGGTTCAACCACTCTCCTTGGTTAACCACACTGCTTTCTACTATTGCGGGGCCAGAAATTCTGTTGGCGCTCGGGCTTACCTTTAGACCATGTATATTTAATAAACTAATTACTATAGTGAAAAGCTGGCTGGAAGCAGCACACCTTATGCTCCTTAGAACTAAGTATGACCTGATACCTGAAGAAGAAAATTTAGAAACTTTAGAGTTAGCTAGACAAGAACTGCAAAGATACAGTGAACAAAAATAAGTAAGAACAAGAGAAATGGGGGAATTGTGATAAACATAAACTGTTTTTGTTCACTGGAGGTTAAATAACTCAAAATAACAGGAAGTTACTATGTTACTATTTAAGCTTATAGAAAAGCCATGTGCAAGCATGCTCTTGCTCAATCCTTTGTTTTCTGCTCCTTAATCAGCTTTAAGTTTCAGGAACTCAAGCTTAGTTACCATATCAGAAAGAAGACACTAAGATACTAGAGAATGATTACCACTCTTCATCTCTGCGACCATCGGGAGGCAGAAAAAGACCCCCTAGCAACACGCCGCACATACGCAGAGTACTACGGGAAGGACATGTCAATCGGAGGAAAAAACAAGATAAAAGAGGGACTGAAAACTTGCCCAAGCGCGGCAGTGGTGAAGCGCAGACTTCCCTGTCACCCAACGCTGTATTTGCCTTTGCCTTGCCTGCTGCAATCTAATAAATTCCTATTGGAACTTTTCTTTGTGTCCATAGTCTATTACAGTACGGAATAAAACAAATATACTGACTAAACAAATATAAAAAGGGAGTAGGAAGTTTCTAATTGTCAGAATATGAGGCTTGACAACAACATTTGAGAACACCGATAGTATGAACTTGGGGAAAGGATGTTTTGACATTTCCCATTCTGTTTGACAAGGAATACATGCATCCATAGATTTTGAAAAAAGTTATATCTATCAGAAGGTAGGTTGATGGAGCATTTTTTGCAATAAGACATATGAGTCTTCTCACAAGAACAATAAATGTAATTTTAAAAATTATACTTAGTTGTTAGCATAAGATAGTTTTGTACTATAAAACTATAAGTCTGGGCAATTTTAAAATAATAATGAGTACCAACTTATTCAACATTCAGTTAAGACCAGAAAATCAAGTCAAGAAATACAATGAAGAAAGTGGTGAATCAACTACAAACTTCATCAGTACATTCTCTTAATGATTTGTAAGTTTAGTATGCCATCTTAGAGGATTTTTGTTAAGTACAAAAATTACTTGGCATGTGGCATTAACACTAAAGTTGGTTTACAAGAACAGTGAAGATAAAAATACTTCAAATAGCCTGTTAAAGAACAAATCAGCAACTGCTGACTTCAGATAAATAGAGCATTTGTTCTGCTACTGTCCATCTATCTATATTAATCGAAATTCTGTGGCTGTATCTTCAGAATTTTTCACTAATTTTATTAGTAGTATCAAATTATAACTTCTTTTATGAGAAAGAACAACATTCTCAACATCAAAAATGAAAATAAAATAGTAGTTTTCTAAAACAGCTGAAGGTATCTGTTAACTTAGGGGAGAAAAAATATAATAGATATGGTCTAAACAGCATGGTTGAAACAAAATATTAATGCTTGGGGGTTTTTTTAATTGTCAAGAAAAACAATAAAATAACTTGTGAAATTTATGCACAAGTCAAGTTACATCCTGACTTGCATGACATTAAAGCTGTGGTAATAACCTCACAGTTCTCTGTTTTTTCCTGTTACACAACAATTTCTGCAGGTCTCTCCATGTAATTGGTGTGGAAGAGAGAGAGAGTAGGAGGTTGCTCACATTTCTGGAAACAAATCTCAGCTTTCAAGCTGAATCAAGTTTCCAAAACCTCACAGAAGAAAAGTTACTAAGAATGGTTCTTCAAGTATTCTAATGAAAGTTGGATTCAGTGATACAGAGAGAGACACTCCACAGAAGTGAGAAAACACAGAGGATGGCTATTTGTGGGACAGTGGGTCTGTAAGGTAATTTGGCTAGAAATCAATCACAGAGTACTTACATTATGAGTTACAGTCACCACAAGGAGAAGTAGTACATAGAATCCATAGGATATTTACAGCTTATGACTCTAAAGACGTTGCCACATAGAAATGGAGGAGACAGTAGCAGGAAATGTGCGAACTGCAGGCAAAATGAAATGTGTGCTGCCCCAGGACTATTCAAAAAGTTGCATGCAATATAATGATGATGATGATACTGTGAATTCACATTTACTTTTTATTTTTGTCATTTTATACAAGGACACTGGATGTAGAGGAAAGACCTGCAGTGCACTTGACAGTCTTTTCCACAGTGCTGGAAGTTTCATCTAGATAACTTAAACTTATTTATTGTGCAAAATAAACCCTTTCAATCATTCATTGCTACAATGTACTCACTGCTGTAGTCTTCTCACTTCAACAGATCTATTCAAACACCTGATTAAAACGAAAATTATGTTCATGTCACTTTCTTTAACTAAACTCATCTGGACAGACACTAAAATGCAGGCAAGAGTCTAGCCTAAGACTTGATGTCTATGAGTGTACGTCATTTCCTGAATATTTCTACTATGACATAAAAAATCAAAGCAGATCATGGGAATGCTTTCCCCTGGCAAAATGCCACTGATCTCCAATTATATTGAATATTATATATTATTGAATATATATTGATATATATTCATATATATTGAATATATATATTATTGAATTATATAGAATCAATCACTCCAATGCAGGATAGCTTCCCTTCTAAAAAACCTTTCTACATCTAATGTATGGCAAGGTTTTATATCAAAGTGCTAGATATTACTGAAGTAATCTTCAGTAGCACTAAATTGGGGAGCAAAATCTTTGTATTCTAAAGTACACTTATGAAACATGATTCCTAATAATTTGATCAAAGTCTCTCTAAAGTGATTGCGAAATGGGAATAACAGAAATGTGTAACGCATATATTTGTGCCTCTATGCCATAACTGCAATCCCAAGCATAAGGCAAACAGTGACACCTGTAGCATTTGTAGTGGACAAGCCACTTTCAGCAGCTGCATGCTAATCCTGAGCATGGATCCTTTCTCCAGTTGGGCAAGGGAAGGACATGAAATGCCAATGAACCAAGGTGCTCTCCCCATCTTGCCCTACTATCAGTGCATTTTGCAGAACCACAATAAGCAGAGTTAAATAAGAGAATTTAAGATTACTGATTGGGTGGGAGCTGTGCTTTGTAAATGTGGGGATTTGTGTGGCTAACACAGAAGTTAGCCATATTCCCCCAGGATTAAGAGTAAGATTAAGGTATAGAGCAAGACTGGGGAGAAGGGACTTGAGGCTGCCGCCTGTCTCCCATATTTGACAGTATCTGTCAGCTCCAGCTGCTCTCACATCTTCTTTGTTCATACTACTTGTGGTGCCAAAAATATGTCACATTATGAATCTCAACCAGACTAGAAAGCAAGTCTCTCCTGCACTTAGCTGCCATTTCCTCAGCACTCTGCTGTCAAGCAGAAGGCATATGAGCAGGTAACTTGCTTGTCACCACAAAAACCATCCAGATACACCACTTGTCTCACTATCCACCTTTACAGACAGCCTCCATGGTCCCCCACATTCCCTATAAACTGGGAGCAGCGTGCATCTGGCTGAGTTGGAATTGGCCTTGTGTTTACCTTTAAATTCCTCACTCTCCATCTGTATGTGTAACATGGCTACTATTTACAATAGTAAATTACATACACACTTTACAAAAGACAGAACAATACTAAGCCATGACAATTTCTAACAACAGGTGTAATTGCTATGCTTTCTATGTACAAGTACAGCCTCTCTAAAATGAAAATGAAAATTTCTTTCCCACAAACAGAGGACCATGGAGATTCAGAAAAAATATACCTTTCTGCTTCCCACAGTGTAGTACTTCTTAATATACAGATTTTTTGAAAGTGAGCTGGCTAATTTGTATTTGAAGTGATGCAAATGAGGAGCAGCTAAACCTTCTGGGCTAACAATCTTTCTGAAACTTCAGAAAGCCAAGCTCATACAAGTCTGGAGGCATAGTTGTCTTTTATAGACCAGTGGTAAATGATAAATTATTAGAAGTTTTTCATGTTGAACATAGGACTACAAGGACTAGAACAGACAGTATAGGGTCTTCTTTATTTGAAAGAGACCATCTCTGTGACTGTGAAATTCTACAATTTGCTTACTAAAAAAAGTCCTCTGCCCTCTACTGTATTACAGAATTTCTGCTAGCTAGCCAGTCTTTTTGCTAACAGATACTAACAGATTTTTTGCTAACAGATGCTGAACTTTTACCGGCAGGACTAGACAGATAAAGCTAAATTCTCGTTAGCTGTCTGTACATTGTTTTTTGCCCACAGTCATTGCTGTATCTGGACACAGGCTTCCAGAATGCTCCTTTTGATGAGAATGAAGACAAAAAGTGGGTTCTTAAATACAAATGCATTTTAAAGCTGTGTAATACATAAATAATAAAATATTAAGGGTGAGACATGATGAAAAGGTAAAACAAGGAAAAATCATACCGAGAGAGGTGTTTGGAAAGAAGTAACCATGACTGTAATAGTGAACACAATTTCAAAATACACAGTACTAACCTACTCTTCATTAATCTGTTGATTTTGCTCTGTTATTGTTTGATTTCATTTCCATTAAAACTACCTGTATTTGCAGTTTAGATAAAAATTGTGCTCACATTTTAAAAGCCCTACATAAGGCACGAATCTGGAGAGAATCCATTTCTAAATAGCAATTTGACAAGATAGCCAGAGCAGTTATAGGGAGGAAGAAGTGCATAATCCACACACAAATTCCAGTACCTTTGAAATTAAAAAGCTTCTTGAGGTATTCTGGTACAGTCTGAAAACCCTTCAGACTTGGAAGAACAGACCTGTTTATATATTGCAACATTAACAGAGAGTGAATAGAAGTCACAATACATTTTGAAATTAAAAGGTATTCCTGGCTGAAGATGCGCATTTCTGATGCTTTCCAAAACTTCTCTCTCATGTACAATGCAATTATTCTCTCTATTAGTAAATATTAGTATATGCAGCCACCTAAAACAACAACTAGCCAAAAAACAAGTGAAAACTTTGAAGCTTCAGATCCATGCAGCAATATAAATTAAAGCCTTTCCAAAATTCTCTAGTTTACACTCATGCCTCTAAGACAATACAAGACTACTCATTTAATTTGGAAACACCTAGAAAAATCTGGTTTGTAACCTTTTTAAACTTTGCCTTTCCTAAAGTCTCAAGCTTTTCCCTCCATTCACACCATTTATCCTGAAAATGCCCTATATTGCCTCTTATAATTTTAAAAAATTAAATAGTAGAAAAACGCCACAAAACTGAAAGGCCTTAAAAAATCTGAGCCTTGCACTTTGGATTGCAGTAACACATTGAACTATATTTCAAAGTGCATATATATAAGTATTTCCATCCAATCAGCTGACTTTTGATGCTGTACAAAAAAATAAACCATTATTTTTTTTTTTAATGTTGAGAATACAATAATATTCACCTGTTTTCCCTTTAAATAATCTATGTGGCTTGGTTAAATTAAACATTTCAATGAAAAACTTGTGCAGAAATGTTTATCTCCCTCCAAAATAAGTATCAGAATGATCTGTGAATTCTCAGTCAGTAGTTACTCTGCCTTGGGTTTTCTTTGTTTCTCACATTTTTATGTCTATAGGGTTTTCAAATAAAATAGAGAAATAGATCATAAAAAATTCATTGGGAGCTTTTGAGGAGGAAACTGAAACCATCAGCCAGAAACGAAAGCTGTTGAAATTAGGAACTGGACAGTGCATGAGGAATAGACTACAATTCCCAGAAGATGGTATGTAAAATGCAATACTTAAGTATCAAGAACATGGCTGACATTTTGTTTTCCAGAGCTCATTCATATTCCGATATTACAGAGGTGCCCCTTACAATTGTTATTCTGATAGTTCACCGTGGCCCTTCCCATGTGTATCTGCTCCATTGATTTTAAATAGATCAGAAAATGTCAGGAGCCAACAAATGGATATACAACGGATAACCTACAACTTCTTCACAAGCTGGTTGCTAATGAGGCAAGGCTGTAGTTTGGTTAACATTTATTTCATAGGATATGCTTTACTAAACCCCTTTGTGAAAGTAGAAATAGTCAAGTAGACAGAGAATTTATCAGAATTAAAACACCCAAAAAACTTAATCTACATGGGTTCCCTGAGGGGGCCAAAAGCAATATGAAAACTTAATTATGCTAACATAACACTACAAAAAGAAATTACTGTCAAACTCTGACCAAGATAGCTTTCTGGTGATTTCATCTGAAACTCTTCTCACCTTCACTTGATATTGTATATTGAAAACTATTTTATTTATGACTCTGAGCTTCTCAGAGCTACTCGTATTTCTGATTTGATTTTAAACACAGAAATTTTTTTTTCAACATCAAAAACAAAACACCTCTAACAAAACTGTAGTATCCAAGGTACCTATCCAATTGTTTACTTAGAGAAAAAATATCTAGTTTTACTGTAAATCCTTCTAGAACTAAAGATAAAAAAGGTAGTACTATAAAACACAGGATATTTACCATGCCATTTCCACAATTCTAGGTTAACAGCAAATGACATGTAGTTAAAAAATCATACTTTTAACATAAAATCCTACTAACAGGCTATACAGTTCTTCCTTAAGGGCAATTCCTCCTGCACCTGGGGAGGAACAGCCTCAAGTGTCAGCACAAATTGGGGGTACAGACAAACAGAGCAGCTCTGCACAGAAGGACCTGGGACTCTTGGTGGATCACAAGTTGTCCATAAGCCATCAGTGCCCAAGAAGGTCAAGAGTATCCTGTGTTAGATCAGGATAAGCATGGCCAGAATGTTGAGGGTTGAATGTTACTGTCCCTCTATCTGGCCCTCATGAGGCTGCATCTGGAGTACTGTGTCCATTTCTGGGCTCCTCAGGACAAGAGAGACAAGGAGTTACTGGAGAGGATCCAGCAAAGGGTCACAAAGATGATTCAGTGTCTAAAGCATCTCTCTTATGAGGAGAGACTGCAGGAGGTTGGTCTGTTTGGTCTAGAGACAAGAAAACTGAGAGGGGATCTTATTTACACATAGAAATATCTCAAAGGGTGGGTGTCAAGAGAGTGGTGCCAGTGATGCCCAGCAACATAATGAGTATCCATGGCCATAAACTAGATACACAAGTTCCACACCAACAGGAGGAGGAACTTCTCATGTTGGTGGCAGGACACACTGAGGATGGAAGAACACTGGAACAGGCTGCACAGGGAGGTCATGGAGACTCCCTCTCAGAAGACATTCAAAATCCACCTGGATGTGTTTCTGTATTGCCTGCCCCAGGTGACCGTTATCTTGGCAGTGGGATTGGACTGGATGAACTCCACAGGTCCTTTCTAACCATAATTCTGTGATTCTCAGCATATAGCAGGACAGGATACGCAACAGAGAAAACTTCCCACAAGTGTGCAAAATGGCATGGTTGCAAACATCTGCTGAAATTCTTTATAATATTCACATTTATTAGTCAAAATATCTGATGCACAGTACAGCAATATTCATTCCATAAGACAGTGAAGCAGTTCTAGATCTGCATAGACCAAATTTCTCAGTTTACTGAAGTTGCTTGCAATATCCACAAGTGCTGATGAATGTCAGGCGTATTCACCCATGAATTAAGATATTATTTCATTTTCTCTCTTCTGAACATTACTGCATTATAGAAATACCAATCTCAGAGTTGACAACACAGCAGATAACACCCTTCCAATAAATCTGCCATAATGACCTGCACATCAGGACATGCAAATAAACTTTTTGTAGTGCTGAAACATTAAAGCTGGAATTAGCCACATGAAGTAAAACTGTTTTCAGGACACCCATTCTGACCTTGGGTTAGAGAACAGTGAAAGATGAAAGGGATCTCTAGGCATCACCTGGTCTAACACCCCATGCTCAGGAGTGGTCATCTACAGTAGATGGTCCTGGACTATTTCCAGAGAGTTTTTGTTTGGTTTTGGTTTGCATTCTTTGGTTTGGGTTGGGTTTTTTTTATTCTCTAAGAATGAAGACTCACCTCCCTGGAAATCTGTGCCAGTGTTTAGTAACAGTCATTGTAAAACTGTGTTTCCTTATTTTCATGAAATGCCTCCTGTGTTTTAATTTATGCCCACTGTATCTTGTCCTGTCACTGAGCACCACTGAGGACAGCCTGATTCCATATTCTTTGCACTCTCCCTTCAGGTACTTATATACATTGACAAGGTCCCTCTGAGCATTCTCTTTTCCAGGTGGAACATTCTCAACTCTCTCAACCTTTCCTTGTAGTAGAGATGCTTCAGTCCCTTAATCATTTTCATGACCCTTCATTGGACTTTTTCCAGTATGTCAATACATCACCTGTAGCAGGAAGCACAGACCTGGATGCAGATGTGACCTCACCAGTGCTGAGGAGATGTGAATAGTCACTTCCATCAGCCTGTTGGCAAGATTCCTCTTTATGTAGCCCAGGATACTATTAGTAAGGTCACATTGCTGACTCATGTACAACCTGGTGTCTACCAGGACCCCCAGAGCAGTTTCTGTGAAGGTATTTTCCACCTGGGCAGCCCCCAGCATGCACTAATTCCTGGTGTTATTCATCCGCAAGTGCAGAGCTTTACACTTTGCCTCACTGAACTTCCTGAGCTTCCTGACAGCACATTTCGAGAGGTTTCTCCAGGATGAGAGCACAATCCCTGAATGGCAGCACAGCCTTCTAATACATCAACTGCTCCTACCAGTTTTAGGTCTCAACTACTTCTGCCAGTTTTAAGACATCAGCACATTGTCAAAGGTACATTCTGCCCCATCATAATGATAATAATTAGTTACTAATTAATTACCAATGAAGATATTAAACAGACTTGGACTAGTATTGTCCTTGGGGATCACCAATTGATACTGGCCTTGAATTAGACTTTGAGCAACTGCCCTCCTCACTCTGGGCCTGGCCACACTTTCACCAGGCCAGCTGTTTCAATGTGGAAGCTTATCAAGCTGGCCAGGCATGAATGACTCCTGATGAAGCCATAAAAACAGCTTCCATGATGTTCTTGTCAGTGTGCCTAGAAATAGTTTCCAGGGAATAAAGTGACATTTGCCTTCTGTCAGTAATCAGACATTTCTCCCAGACACCACGAACAATCAGGGCAGGGGCAGGGGCAGGGGCAGGGGCAGGGGCGGGAAGGGAAGGGAAGGGGCGGGAAGGGGCGGGA
>JANEHK010001174.1:0-14413 GCA_025960845.1 Tachycineta bicolor | reverse complement strand
TAGGGAATACTGAATCAGCCCTGCCTATGGAAGTGGCCGTTTTCTCAATGCCAATAAAATCTCTAATCCCTGCCTGCTAGGGTGGAGCTGGAAATTTCTTAGCTGGAAAAAAAAAAAAAAAAAAAAAAAAAAAAAAAGAAAGCCACACGACTAATTTATTAATTATGAGACCAGCATTATGCTGGATGCAGAGAAGCATGCTGTAAGAAGTCAGTGCTTGAATTTCATTAAGTATTTGTAAAGGCTGTTGTGAGATCATTTGAATTCCGCTTGAAACCCCTGTTTAATTATTCACTATGGAAGCAGGCAGGATCCTTCTACGACATTCATGGAAAATGTGGAAATATTTTTCACTGTAAAACAACACAGAACCTTTTACTGAATAAGCTATACAACCTCTGCCAGGGTAGGCACTTCATCCTCTGGAGCAAGAGTGGGTTTTTTTCACATTCTGCTTAACCTGAACTATTATTAACTTTTTGTTTTGGTTTTGGTTTTGGTTTTTTTTTTCCCAATGATAGATGCATTCTTGCCAGAAAGGGGAAAAGAAAAGGAAAACAAACAAACAAAACAAACAAACAAAAATCCAAATCAAAACCAAAACCAAACAAATCCCCCAAAAACCCACATAAAAACAAACAAACAAACAAAAAACCCACATAAAAACAAACAAACCAAAAAACCCCCACACAAAAACAAACAAACCCCCCCCCACAAAACCAAGAAACTATGCCTTAAGCTTTCTAAGGAAGCCAAGTGAGAAAAATAACCTGATTATAAAGGATGACATATGGATAAATTGAGACCAGTTGGAAAATCTCTACATTACAAGAATCAAATGTTAATAAACAAGAATTTAACAGAGCTAACTAAATTTCTTTCCTTACAAGAGGAATTCTGCCCGTAAGGGAAAAATGACTTTGAATGGGGAGGAGGGAATGACCTACTCTTAAATTATTTTTTTACCTAGATACTGTAAATAGATAGCCTTCTTATACATACACTTCAGAGAGACACAATTTTTCTTTCTGGCAGATTTGCAAATAAAATACTTAAAATAGGAGTGAAGCTAGGAGCAGGGAAACAGTTCGCTTCTTGTTAAACTTCTCAGGGAGAAGAGTTATCACTGGCAATGTGTCCTTTGCTGGCAGAATGTCTGGGGCTGGGCAGGCTTTCACAGCATCCCCCACACCCTCCCTCTGCCTTGGTTTCCAGTGCTCAGAGGGCTCCAGCTGGACAAGTGTCCTGGAGACTCAGGGCCAAGAAATATCTTTTTCCAAAATGCATCATATCCTGAGGCACTTTCCTGTGACCAAATGCTTCCATTTTGAATTTTCTTGTAGGCAAGTGAAAGATAAGACCCATTTAAATAGGAGTATCTGAGAACAATTAGCCTGCTCTTTCCCATTTTAATAAATAACAAACAGATCAGGATAGGTGATTGCTGAAGTATCAAAAGGCAGGTACTTGGTATGGATGGATTTTAGATTGGAAGGTGAAAATTTCTCAAAAATATGTATTTTTAAGTCACATACAAAACCAGCTCCTTCTCTGTAGAGGTTTATTTTTAGCTGAATAAAGCGGGCAGGGGAATAACCTTACTCAGATTACCCCAGGCACATATAAAGCATCAAAAGTGTCACAAGCTTTGTTCTGTGGAAATGTAGAAGCAGCTGGAAAAACAAATGGGAAGATTGAGAAGGGGATTATTTGTAAATGAAAAACAGTGCCTTCCCTACAATGTACAGACTTGCAGGAACAATGTTACCTATAACTCATGTGCAGGCTACCATTTCTAAACAGTCCCTAAAAGGATTTGTTCATGGTGCTTTATTGTGCAGAGGAAAAGTAGAATAGCATCCTTTGGGAAAAAAGTTGTGTATAATAATAGGGGGTAGTCACATGATTTCTCCAGAAAAGATTTTACCTCCTCATAGCTATAGCAAACAAAAAATTAAATATTAGGCTTCATTAAACAGAAAGCAGTAGTTAAAGCACCTCCCACTCTGAGGCAGAATCTAATATAGATTAACAGCCCTTCTTTAAAAAAAAAAAAAAGTGGGGTCAGGTTCTTTTGCGTGGGGGAGGGGGGTGTTTGGAAAGATATTTCAGTGGAACAACCATGAAACTTGCCCTACTGAAATCCATTACTGGGTTTCATCCTGATCTTACACATAACTTGGCTATGGGGATTACAGGGAGGGCAAAGGAAAAAGGAAACAAGAGAATTCTTTCTAATGCAGGGAATGAATATTGTTAGAAGCCACAACTTTTTCAAGTGAGGCAAGAGAACTTGTCCTTCTTGCACCACTTTGCCAGAGTTGCTCTGGGCACCAGAGCTGTAGTAGAAAAACCTACTAGCATCACACACTTTTGAGCTATGTAGCACATGATATCACCATCCATGAGCAGGTTTCCCTGCACAGATTAGAGGTTTGCCCTATTTTTGCAGGGTATTCACTGGACAAGAGACCCAAACATCTGGATTCTCTTCTTTTTTCAGGTTATAAATCCTATTGGTTTACTCTCGTCTTCACCTCATAGCTTCTGGAAAGATACACCTATCAACAGCATGGAGTTCAGGTTTGGTTCTTAGATGTCATGTCACCAGACTATTGTATGCTGAATGCAACCCAGTTTCTGATTTATACAGGCACTTCATGCATCTTGAGAAGATGAGAATCATTATTGCTTCCACTTGAAAGACTGGAAAACATCTGTTGGAAAAGAGATGTAAGCTTACAATCCCATTAAGAGTTTTGATGTATCATTTCACATACTGGATTATATTTCCACAACACCATTGCTACAATGGTTTAGACTGATGTTAGAGAAATAAACAGGGAAGAGAAACTAGGAGAGGGCATCCCAGTGCTACCACAGCTCATGCCATTTTTACTTAAATTAAACCTGCTTGCTGCCTCGTGTTTTTACAACCTTATTTATCTTTACCCTCTTGCACTTAGCAGCAGTCAAGCACTGATTTGTTTGTCTTGGTCAAGACACTCTACTAACATGCTTAAAAATTCCATACATCTTACAAATTGAATAAAAGAGAGATTGTTACCTTCCCTAACACCATCAGCTCTAATTGTCAACAGAGGAGAATGCTTCCCTTCAGGCCACAACTGATCTATTGAAATGAAAATAGATTGCTTTATATTATTAACTTGTATCTCAACACAAATCAGTCATTATGAGGGGCTTGATCTGCAGACTAAATTTGTATTCTTTATCCCCATTTTTTCCAAATAGGATGCCTCATGCAAGATCTTTAGCCCTAAATGTATTGTTCATCACATGGACAAATAAAAATATACACCCAGAGAGGTTAAGGCAATCAGATAACCTAATCTGAAATCCTTCCAGTGGTTCTGCTTTCTTTGTGAAACAGAAAAATTGCAGCCACAAAGACCTGTGTTGTTTGGCACATAGCAGTCGGCTCCAGTTTTTACAATGAAAGATCTCCTGGGAAATAAATACAGCTGAAGATGAAAGATAGACAAAAATAGGTACTGCGGTCCCAGGCACAGGACAAGACTCCACCTCTCTTATATTTGACTTACTGTTCCTTCCAGGCTTTGAACCTTCTCTTCAAATCTTTCCATATCCCTTTTTTCTATATTTCCCAACTCCTACTGAAATGATGGCTGGATTTAATTTTTTTTTTTTTTTAAATGATTATGACTGGCAAATAAGACATGTAGGATTTATGAAACATGCTTCTATCTAGAGTATTTCTATTTCTGGGATTTCTTCCTCTAGAACAAAAAAAGCCAGACTACAAACAACAGCAAGATATGTAGGATGGTGTCCTACTTTCTAGTAAGGGAGCTCTAGTGAAATGTGTCACTTGGGTGGCTATATTTAAGGATTAGCTAGAGACACAGTGTAATTACACTAAGAATTAGATGCTAGACATGTTGAATAGTAGCAAAACCTGCTAGAGTGTCACAGCTGAAAGGAAGATCTTTACTACCAAAGACCAAGGTCTCCTCTTTTAGTGAAACTGTTTAGATTCGTTTGCTGACTTAACACTGCATGATCAACAGTTTCAAGTGCAACACAGCAAGGTAATTTCAAGGCAAGGTTACTGTGGCAACCAGATACAGTATTATTTCCCCAAAGGGCCCAAGGCAGCATGTATTAACTCAGTAAAACAACCTCAATTTGTCTAATGTTTAATCCTAGAACTGCTCAAGTGTTAAGAAATACAAGTACTGTTGTGGGTATACACAGCTGTATCTGTTTACTGACAGTCCAGGCAGTTTAAGAGCTTCTCACTCCTCTGTACACCAGAAACCAAACCTACAGATGAGAAAAGCTTTAGAAAGTGTCTATTGTTCCCTCCCCCCCACCCCTACACCAGCATAGCTAGGCCCATCAGCAAAGAGCAGCGTACATTCAGAGCAGTGTCCACAGGCAGAGGACTCAAAACAGGCAAGATATTAGTTATGCACAGCAGCTCCCTTTTAATTCTTTATTCCAGTAATGCCTTGCAAGCATTTCAGTAAAGGATCACAATGGAGACTGCACACATGTGAATACCAGCTCTTTCAGAGCAGTAAGGACTTCAGTAATTGTAGCATTGGTAGCAGTTCTCTTAGCAACACTTCTTTTAGTGCAGGACCACTCCCCTAAGTGGTGTTTGGATGAACTAAGGGCTAAGCTTACTTATTGGGTAACTGCTAAACTCTACGAGGAATTTCATTCTTGCTTTGTAGGAGGATTAGGAGCTATCAAACTTTGCTAACTACTGTTAAGAACGTTGTAGATTTATTCAGGGTTCTTGCATCCTATAAGAACATAGAAACATCCATTCTCCCTCTCACTGTAAAGAAATGACACTTACCTTTGCAAAGACACACAGCAGGGTGCAGCTGCCCTGCTCTCCCCTGCCTGGGTAGAGGTTCATCTCCTGTTGCAGGGACCAGGGAGCAAACAATTGCCCTGTAAACATGTAACTTGGAGACAGCTATTGTCAGGATATCTACAGGTGATTAAAATCATGTTATGCACTGGACAGCCTTTTGAGTCTAGAAATCTGTCCATCACCTCGTATCTCCTAAAGGGAATTGACTGCCCTGTAGAATCAATCCCTTTACAGTTAAAGGTGGGTTAGTGGCTATCTTTGGGAAACACAAATTTTATTCTTAAAGAGAAAAGCCTTGGGTTTTTGCCTGAGCTCTCAAGTTGCCTGCTAGTACAGACTTACGCTTCTTTGGAATTTTTGCATTTAGAGAGGAGAGCTGAGGGGAAGATAAGCAAGCACAGCATCAAGCCAAATCGCAGTCAGCCGCCCATATGCCTGTACTGTAGTCCCTGGAACAAGTCAAATAAGTTGCTGAATGGCATTAGGGAAGCCTGCAGCTATCCTGTCAAATCAAATATGACAGCCTATAATGTGGAATTCAATACCTTCTCTTTGACCTTTCTACCATGTACGTCCATAAAGAGGAATTGCACTATTCAAGTGCAGTGTTTTGTTTTTATCAGCTAAAGCAGCTTTTGCCTCAACTAGCTAAGCTGTTAAACGCAGAGGGTTCCGTATATTACCTGGAATTTTTAGCTGAGCTGTTACAGTATCCACATTCTGCTAAATTCACAGCCTGAGAATTCTTGTTTAATTGAGCTTAACCTTTCAATGAGATTGAGGAAAAAACTGAGAGGTGAAGCAACAGAAAACTACACAAAAACTACTTGCTTAATCTAGAGAGAAATAAAGTAGAGGAGACAGTTTAGGACACAAAAAGCCTTTATGTTTGAGAAGTTAACCATTTCAACAGAAGACTCTGAAGTATTTTGCAACTACTGTTACATTGGACAGTCAAGGATACAAAACTGCTGACAGAAGCAACAGTGGAGAGCACCAAATTAAAAAATGCATGCTTCAGCACAACTGCACAGATTCCTTCTCTCAATGAATACTTGCCTGCTCAGACTATACTTAACTCCTACCCATCTCAACTTTACGCCTCATCCTCCTCTCCTTCCTCTTCAAACTCGCCCTGCTCGTCAGCAGTGGCGTCCTGGTATTGCTGGTATTCGGAGACCAGGTCGTTCATGTTGCTCTCGGCCTCGGTGAACTCCATTTCATCCATGCCCTCGCCGGTGTACCAGTGCAAGAAAGCCTTGCGGCGGAACATGGCCGTGAACTGCTCCGAGATCCTCTTGAAGAGCTCCTGGATGGCCGTGCTGTTGCCGATGAAGGTGGCCGACATCTTGAGGCCGCGCGGGGGGATGTCGCAGACGGCCGTCTTCACGTTGTTGGGGATCCACTCCACAAAGTAGCTGCTGTTCTTGTTCTGCACGTTGAGCATCTGCTCGTCCACCTCCTTCATGGACATGCGGCCCCGGAAGATGGCGGCCACCGTCAGGTAGCGGCCGTGGCGGGGGTCGCAGGCGGCCATCATGTTCTTGGAGTCGAACATCTGCTGCGTCAGCTCGGGCACCGTCAGGGCGCGGTACTGCTGGCTGCCGCGGCTGGTCAGTGGGGCAAAGCCCGGCATGAAGAAGTGCAGCCGCGGGAAAGGCACCATGTTGACCGCCAGCTTGCGCAGGTCGGCGTTCAGCTGGCCGGGGAAGCGAAGGCAGGTGGTCACGCCGCTCATGGTGGCCGACACCAGGTGGTTGAGGTCCCCGTAGGTGGGAGTGGTCAGCTTCAGGGTGCGGAAGCAAATGTCGTACAGGGCCTCGTTGTCGATGCAGTAGGTCTCGTCCGTGTTCTCCACCAGCTGGTGCACAGAGAGGGTGGCATTGTAGGGCTCCACCACCGTGTCCGACACCTTGGGCGAGGGCATGACGCTGAAGGTGTTCATGATGCGGTCGGGGTACTCCTCCCGGATCTTGCTGATCAGGAGGGTGCCCATGCCGGAGCCCGTGCCTCCGCCCAGCGAGTGGGTCAACTGGAAGCCCTGGAGGCAGTCACAGCTCTCCGACTCCTTCCTCACCACGTCCAGCACGGAGTCCACCAGCTCAGCGCCTTCCGTGTAGTGCCCCTTGGCCCAGTTGTTGCCAGCCCCGCTCTGACCTACGGGGCAGACCACAAGCCGGGTGCCACATTAGCACCCCAGGGACAAACACACACGGGGATGCCGCTGCCCCTTCCCTACGGGCTCCTCCCCTCTCTGCTACGGGGACTCAGGTTCCCCAGGGTCACTTGCATGCTCGCTCCAAGTCTTTTCTATGTGTGTGGAGTTCCTACTCTGGGAACTCCTCCATCCCACCACCACTCACCAAAGACAAAGTTGTCAGGACGGAAGATCTGTCCAAAGGGGCCGGAGCGCACGGAGTCCATGGTGCCGGGTTCCAGGTCCACGAGGATGGCACGGGGGACATACTTGTTGCCTGAGGGGGGAACCAGCAGCAGCATTAGAGCCCCATAGTCGGCAGCCAGTGTCACAGGAGCCCTGCTGTGCTCCCTTCCACCTCCCTGCATTTCTCTGGAGAGGTAGTGTCACAATCAAGACTACCATGTTATCAGAGCCTTTCTGAGAACAAAGGTCTCTTAGAGGAGTCACTGGCAAATGACAGCTCTTGTTCAGGGATTTTTCTAGCCCCAATGAACTGTCATGCCTGCCCTATTTATTTGAGGACATCTGAGGAAGCAGGCACTTACCAGCAGCTTCATTGTAGTAGACGTTGATCCTCTCCAGCTGCAGCTCGCTGTCCCCATGGTAGCTGCCCGTGGGATCAATGCCATGCTCATCGCTGATGACCTCCCAGAACTAGAGGAAATTTTTGAAAAATGGCAATTAGCCATTTCCAGTGTCAGTGGAAACAGCTGGCCAGTGCCAATCACACACCCCCAGTGCATCCCGTGCATTCCGCGGCCCTGACCACTCCCTTGCCTGGCAGAGCAGCTGCCGGGTGGGAAGGTGAGTCAGTGCACAAGGGCTTCGCTGGCCGCAGCAGCCGAACTAGCAGGAGGCTGACGAGCAGCCAGAGCATTGACGTGCGAGTTAATTTCTCTGTAGCTTGTATCCAAAGGGTGACCATCTCTGGCTGTATCAATCTGGTGTCCTCCCATTGTCTAGCATTAGCTTAAGACCCTGTAGCCGCTACAAGATGGCAACACCTGCACACACGTTCGATGTTGACGGTGTGTGGCACTGAAGCACCTCCTGCTCCCTCCCTCGGGAGCTGGCGCCGTGGCTGCAGAGGGGCGAGGCAGCGCGGGATGGCCGCGGCTGCCTGCGGGAAGGCCGGGCATGCGGGACGGGATGGCGGTCATATCCCTCCCCCGCCCCCCGACGGGATCGAGGGCTTATCCCTGCCCCGCCCAGCCCCGCGGCAGCTCAGAGCAGCAGGGACGAGAGCTACAGCGCACAGACTCCTCAGCAAACGCCGAGTCGCTTTTCATTCCGAGACAGGCTGCGCGTCACACGCGGGGCGCGACCTGCGGGAGCCCGTCCATACCTTGGCACCGATCTGGTTGCCGCACTGCCCGGCCTGGATGTGCACGATCTCACGCATGGTGCCGGTCTCCGAAGCTGCCCCTGCTGCTGCCGCCGCCTCCTTCGCCTCCCGCACTCGCAGCTGCGGCGGCCGCGCCCCTCGCTGCCCCTTAAATCGAGCGCCGCGCTCCGCCCCGCCGGTGACGTGCGGCGGGAACGGCGCGGGGCGGGCCTGGCCCGGGCATTGTCTCCCGCGTCCCGGTCGGGCTCCGCGTCCGCCAGGCTGCGGGCACCTCCGCATGCTGCGCTCCGCTGGCTTGGGGCGCCAGGGAACTCCGCCTTCAGCCGCCGGGGAAAAGGCCGGAATCGACTACGACATGGCTTATCTTGGGGTGGAAACGAAAACAGAACCACCTAACTCGTCTTTGCACATCTGTTGGAACTCGTCCCTTTGCTTCCTTCGCCTCTACTATGCCACAGCAGCAAAGTACATACTGCTACGTT
Organism: Tachycineta bicolor; assembly: GCA_025960845.1. Classification (NCBI taxonomy): domain Eukaryota; kingdom Metazoa; phylum Chordata; class Aves; order Passeriformes; family Hirundinidae; genus Tachycineta; species Tachycineta bicolor. Next base: position 5,513 of record JANEHK010001174.1, on the reverse strand, counting down.
TTATTAGCACCTTCAAGCCTGTATTTTTAGCTGAGGCCCGCTTAATCATGTTTCAATATGTTTGGAGCATAAACGTAATTTTTCCATAGCTCAGGCACCTGAAAACAGCAGAGATTGGGTGGTGATGTTGAAGCCCATAGCCACTCGGAAGCATGAAACTCTGTTTTAGATAGTGCTGCTAAACATGTATATGTGAGGCTCTAATTTCAGGAGCACAGAGGGCTGGCATGAAATTTTATGCTGCTGCTAAAGAATGGCTTTTTCTGGGAGTTATCCAGCAGTGATAGCGGTTTAACACACACAGGAATGGGATATGTTTCTTTTCTGTAAGTGAAGTTATGTTCTGTGTTACCAGACACCTGCCACACACCTCATTCTGGAAAACTTTGAATCCTGCCAGTAGCATCTCTGCTTGATCTCTCATGTAAAATAACTGAGATAAGTACATGGTGGATGACCAAGGGAGGAGGGGCAGCTGAAGAACAACAAGAATATAACTGAACCAACTGCAATACACACCTCTATCTGCACTGTTGCCAAGGAGAATTTCAGCAGGCTCTATATTGGATTATTATAGAGAAATTATTGAACTTGATTGTAAAACAGCACTTGATTTACAGCTCTAATGTTTTTTTCAGAAATGAAAGTAGCTTTGCCACCCATCTGGCCGCCCTGTTGAGGACAGCTGCACACTAGTACCAGGAAAATGAGATGACAGCCCACAATAAAGCAAGGAATGGTTTGGTAAAGAGGATACAAAACAATGTACCAGCATAATGGAACTGTAGAGAGTTCACCTAAAGCGCAACATTAAAGAGCCAAGGGGACAGCATGGTAATTCAAGCTCTAAAACATTGCCAAGTATCAACAGGCTCAGCATAGATAACATTTATTTTGTGAAGGTTTTTGAACTGTTTCCTGTAACATCCCTGTAGGCCAATTGATGAGATATGGCCTAGATAAATGGGCAGGGAGATGGAGTGAAAACTGAACTGCCAAGATGAAGGGCTTGACATCAGCAACATGAAATTCAGAAACCAGCCCCTGGTGCTCTACTCCAGTAACTGATCCTTGGCCAGGACCATTTAACTGTTCCATTAACAAGTTAACTGGCAAAAGAGTGCACCCTCTGCAGGGCTGCTGATGATACAAAACTGGGAGGAGGGACTGATACACCAGGGATTGTACTGCCGATCCAGAGTGACCTCAGTAAGCTGGAGAAACAGGCTGGCAGGAACCTCATGCAGTTTAATGAAGGGAAGTGCAAAGTCCTGTACCTAGAAAGGAACAACCCACTGAACCAGTACATGCCAGGGACCACCCAGATGGAAAGGAGCTTGGCCAAAAATGACCTGGTGATCCTGGTGGACACTAAGTTGAATATGAGTGAGAAGTGTGCCCTAACAGCAAAGGTTGTCCAGAAACTTCCTTGCTTAAGGAATATTGTTACCAGCAGGTCAAGGAAGGGGATAAGATCTGGTGAGACACATCTGGAGTTTTACATCCAATTCTGAGCTCCCTAATGTGAGCGAGAGATTGGCATTTTGGAGTGAGTCCAATGAAAGGCCATGAAGGCAGTTAAGGAAGTGCAGCATCTGTCATACAGGGAGTGGCTAAGAGCTGGGACCAATTTTCCTGCAGAAGACTCAGGGGATTCTTACCAGTGTGTACAAACACTTGATGAGAAGCAGTAAAAAAGATGGAGCCAGGCGTCTCTCAGAGATGAGCAGTGACAGGAGGAGAGGCAATGGACATAGACTGAAATACAGAAATCTGAACACAATAAAAAACCAAACAAAAATGCTTTACTCTGGTACAGGTTGCCCAGAAAGATCATGGTGTGTCCAGTCTCAGAGACAGTCAAGACCCTAGGAGGGACAACCCTGATTAACCTGTTCTAGCTGGCCTTGACAGGCAAAGTAAAGAACAGACTAGATGGTCCCAGAGGTTCTGTCCAACCTCCACAATTGGGTGGTTGTATGAAAGGGAAAGAAAGGAGTGGGAGGCTGTGTGTGATCAGCAAAAACTAGACTGACAGTTCATTCATCTCAGTTTCACACTACACTGTAACATTATATTGCAATTATAACACCTTCAAAATGAGAAGATTTTTGCAAAGTGAGGTAATAATTAATGTGGGAAATCATTACCACTATCAAGAATAAAGTTACAATGATCAGAATTGTTTACATAATATACAGGTTAGCTATGCTTAACACAATATAAATCAAAGCATATTCTCACCAGTTTAATTTTTTTTCCCCTTTTTCCCCCCACGTATAGTAGGAAATAGTAGTGGCTAAAGAGTACCATATCTTCACCTGGAATCTGGCTGCTGTGACCTTGAAAAAGTGCTTTGGCTCTATTTCCAAAAGTGGCTCTCCAGCAAATTGACTTTCTTATCAACTGTAGCTCATTTTTTTTTCTTAGTGCAGAAACCTCAGCTGCTGTGAGATGTCATGAGCACAGATTGGCTTGAGCTTTGCAACACAGAGAATTAAGTGTGGTGCTATTCCATGTGGCTTTTGCAATCACAAAATATCTAGGACTGTGCTGGCAGTGAGATCTTTCACCAAATTCTTTAGGAGTTTGTGTTCTTTATATCCCAGCTGTCGTCAGTATTTTCCTTTGACATATTTCAGCAACACTTAATCACAGGCAGCCTTTGTTATTGTTCACACCACTTATGCATATGCATTTGTACTTGCTCTAGGCATAACCCACCTTTTTGGGCAGCAGCAGGCAGTTGCATCTTCTAACTACTGGTGGAACTGCAACACAACTGCATCTCTGGCATCTCTGAGGGGCCCACATAAACACTGAAGGGCTATTTGGGTGCCAGAATATTCCTGGCAATCCACAAAGGCCTGGCTTGAAGCATTATGATTCTTCTCTTGAGGACACCTGGGCACACCCGAGATGTCATCTTCCCACATACACACAGTGACATCCTTTAGAGTTATTCCACTAAGAATACTGAGCTTTTATTAGGAAACTGATTCTTAGATACTGTAGTACTGATCTCTTTGTAGATTCCCACTGTTTTTTTCGGGGTGGGGATGTAGCTCCAGGTTTTATTCTGAGTACTTAAAGGGAAGTACATGTTTACATGTACAAGTTCCTTCATCTTCAGCCATGCTGAACATCCATGAACACACAGTGAACCGAACTAAATGTCAACTACTTGAATGTCAATTCAGAACCTTTCATTAAGATAAACACTTTAACAAATGTTAGCCATCAATGATACTTAAATAGGTATGGGAGTTCCCTATTTAATTTATTTATTTATTTATTTATTTATTTGTTTGTTTGTTTGTTTATTTATTTATTACCTCTATAAATTCTAAGTTGTGAAAATTGCAAATGAAAGCCCAAATTCTCCCATTCATCCAAAGGCAGGGTATGTACCCAGAAACACCCATAGCCCCTCTGCCACATGGCCGAAACTCTGCCACAGCCTTCTCCCTGCCTGCATCAAGCCCTGCCTACCCAGTTTCCAAGGCAACAGTGGAGCCTGGCGATGGTTGCACAAGGGAGGCAACAGGGATCCCACATTTTCATGTCTGTCTATGATTTCCCATTGTTTGAGAAAGAATCACGAGTGTACAGACAGGAAAGCTTCTCAATCACACAAAATGTCTGCCCACGGCTTTATTCTCAGTCATTTGTGATGGGTGATATTGTGTGCTGCTCACAGGTATTTATATTAGAGACTACATGGCTTTTTGAGTCTTTCTATTGGTACTCAAATGAGCAGGGTCTGTTTGTTATCTTATTGTTTGCTTTCTACCTGGTAACTATGATGTTCCTACCTGATGAGGACTGCATGAAGTCACCTTTGGAACATGATGCTTGATCATTTGCAATATGCATTAAGATAGAAGAATATTCTGCCAGCAAGAGGATGAAATAATTGTGGAAGTGATTTTAATGCTAGCAATTGAATACCTAAAAGGGAAATCTATTTTTATTTCAATATTACAACTCACTGCAGCCATTGGAAGCTATTAAATACAATGACGCTAAGCATGTTTTTATGAATCAGCAAAAGCAGTTTCATTGTAGAGCCCTCTGAACCTGTGTTTATTATACCTGAGGGTCTGTGTGTTTGGCCAAGAACAAAAGAGGAGAGAGGATAAGCATGTGAGAGAAAATCACATTACAGAGCAATTTGGGACACTGTCAATTCTAAAATAACTTATGCAGCTTTAGAGGGGAGAACCGTTTCTCAATGAATCTAATATTTCTTCCACACCATATAGTTCCTCTTGTGAATTTAGATTATAACCTCTGAGAGTCATACATTTCTGTGACTGTGCGTGTACAGGACACAGCAAACAGAACCCCGCTTCTCTGGCTTCCAAAGCTACCATAATAAACACGATCACATGTCACAAAATTATTCCAAAAAGGGGAAAATGTGGCCATCGTCATCAGGCAGTGATTTACTGAGAAGAAAAGCAAAACAATGCAGCCTCTCATTACTTCCTCTTGGAACACCAGATGTGATGGGGTAGCAGCCAGATGGCTCCTGCCCCTATCCTGGCTGCATCTACCTTTTTAGGTCGCTCAGTAGATGGAACACATCTGATATCCCTACAAACTGGGTCCTCCAGTCAAAAGATGACTAAGATTCCAGCATCAATATAAATGAAATGCTGATATCGTTTTCCAGGACGGTTTATTTCCTGCGCCTCGAGAACAAGGTACAGGTGGAGACTTTGATCTGATAGTTACTGTTTCTTTTGTTCCTGAGCCTCCTTGCTTTCTTGCAATCCGATAGTTACTTGTAACTCAAACTGACACTGGGCAGACTGAACTACATCTTGTGCGGTCTACTAAGAGATGAAGTAGTTTGTGATGGGATTCAGAGTACATTGTTTCAAATTGCCCGGGTTCTCTGAAGGAGAGTTCAGGGTGATGTTGCACCCTGAATCAGCCAAGTACCTTGTTTTGCTTCCTCCTGCTTCCAGCTGCCCACATTTCCCTCTTTCTTTACACAAGTTCTCCCTCTGGCAGACCACCTAACTGAAGAAAAACTTTCTACCCCCTTAATTTTCTGTCCTTAAATGTGGAGTTAAGGAAAAGTCTGGTGAAAGGGTCAGACATGCTCTGGAGCTGGTAGAGGAAATGACACAGAGGTAACACCTGAAGTGGGGCAAGGGGAATAGGACCATCCTTTCTAGCAGTTAGGGAATACTGAATCAGCCCTGCCTATGGAAGTGGCCGTTTTCTCAATGCCAATAAAATCTCTAATCCCTGCCTGCTAGGGTGGAGCTGGAAATTTCTTAGCTGGAAAAAAAAAAAAAAAAAAAAAAAAAAAAAAAGAAAGCCACACGACTAATTTATTAATTATGAGACCAGCATTATGCTGGATGCAGAGAAGCATGCTGTAAGAAGTCAGTGCTTGAATTTCATTAAGTATTTGTAAAGGCTGTTGTGAGATCATTTGAATTCCGCTTGAAACCCCTGTTTAATTATTCACTATGGAAGCAGGCAGGATCCTTCTA
>JANEHK010001172.1:0-14419 GCA_025960845.1 Tachycineta bicolor | reverse complement strand
CTTTTTTTTTTTTTTTTTTTCGCTCATTTTCATTTAATTTTTTTTCCCCCTCCTCTGTTTTCTCTGCAACCCCTGCGCTTAAGATGACTTGAAATTCTCCTTTCGTTGCCACTCAGCTAAAGAGGTGGGATTGTTCCAGCGCCAGCAAGTTCTTAGAACCTGCATTTCACCTCTTTTATTTATGCATTCGCTTTGTTTATTTTGACTGGGTTATACCTGATCTCTCCTTCTCCTACTGTAAAGGGAAGAGAGAGAGAGCGAGAGGGAGCGATCGGAAAGTTTTGTTGTGTTTTTTTTTGTTGTTGTTTTTTTTTTTTCCCTTTCTTCCCCCCCCCCGCCCCCCCCCCCCCCCCCCGAGTGCTTTGATCCTCTCCTGTGAAGAACAAAAGGCGCTGCCTGAATTAAAGAGATAATGATACAAGTTGACATGAGCATTTCAAGGTGATTTCGAGCTAGTCAGGTGGAAGGAAGGGGGGAAAAAAGGAGGAAAAAACTTTCGGGTGGTTTGTTTATTATTATTGTTGTTGTTGTTGTTGTTGTTATTGCTGTTATTGTTATTTTCCCCTTTCGCTTTGAGGAATATTGAGGGGTAAATTAAATATATGCCGATAGATAAAAATAGGGAGGGGGGAAGAAAGAGAAAGGAGGTGAAGGCTCCACAGGCTGAGCTGTGGGAAGGCAGAGCAGGGAGCAGGGACGGCGCTGGGGAAGATGCTCCGGGGGCAAAATCCGCGGCTCCTGCTCTCCCCTTTTCCCGGGATGCGACGCTTTGGGGTTTTGGGTTTATTTTTGGGGGGTGGGTTGATTTTGGTGAGGGGGAGATCTCTGTTTTTCTCCTCTCTCCGCGCTTTGCACCCCTACGCCTTTAAGAGCCTCTTCTCGCTCGCTTCCCCCCGCAAAAAAAAAAAAAAAAAAAAAAAAAAAAAAAAAGGCAAATGGTGCTGGGCAAGGCATGTAACTGCACGATCTGCTCTAATTACCCCGCGGAGGTTAATTGCGCTCGGGGAAGCCCTAGCGCGGGGAGGCTCCTTCTCCGCGGGGATCAGCCGGGGGGCTCCGTGCCCGCGCTGCCCGCAGCTCCGAACACCCCCCACCTCCCCTCCCCTCCAAAAAAAAAAAAGGAAAAAAGCAAAAATCACCATCCCCGTCCTCTGAATTAATTTTTAAAGCGCGTTTAAGGCGATGCGCGGGCCCCCCGACCCCGCTCCGCGGGTGCGGGATGCGCGGTGCGCGGTCCCCCTCCCTCCTCCCCGTCCGGCGGTGTGCAGAGGTGAGGGTGTTGAAGGCAGCAGCCTCTCCAACTATTTCAGGTATGTCTGAAAGCAGGGAATTCGTTGGGATGGGAGAGGAGAGGAAAAAAAAAAAAAAAAAAAAAAAAAAAAAAAAAAAAAAAAAAAAAAAAGAAAGAAGAAAGAAAGAAAAAGAAAAAAAAAAAAGCCATAAAATGCAAATGCGTTCTTGGGAGGACAAGGCAGCGAGAGCACCTGGACGGGAGTCATTAAAAAGCAATCTTTTATTCCCAGCCACCCATCTAACTTATAATTAGAAACTCTGCTCGCATTCCTGATTGGAGAAAGGAAGCGCATTCCTCTAATGCCGACATAAATATTTCGCTTGTCACCCGGAGAGGGCAGCGCGGTCCCCCCCTGTCCCCCCCGCCCCCGTCCCCCCCTGTCCCCCCTGTCCCCGCTCCCGGAGCCGCGGAAAAATGGGAAAAAATCCCTGGGAAAAATGCTCTGGGAAGAGGGGCGGGAGGTTTCTCAGCGAGCCGGGGCATCAGGTGTGTGCGGGGGGGGGGGCAGCGGCCACGCTTTGGGGTTTGGGGGTGTTGTTGCTGGTTCTGGGGTTTGTTTTTCCCTTTGCCCGTCCTTCCCCGGTGCCGAGCAGCGGTTTCAGACGGCTCTTTCGCAAGGAGAAACCCCCCTTAGGCCATGGAAATGCAAAGGAGGGTTTGGATTGAGGTGGGGGAGTCGCGGGAGATGCCGCATCGGCTGCCTAAATCCACCCCCCCCTCGCCCTTCCGCCCCTTTCCCTCTTTATTTATCCCCGAGCGAGATATAAACCCGGGGAGCAGCCCTGGAAATGTGGGAATGGGGGCTTGGAAAAGCGGCGCTGGGGTCCCCGGGATGCGCATCCCAGCGACGGGAGGAAAAGTTCCTTTTCTGCTAGGCCAGCCCAGATGTCCCCAAATTTACCAAATCCACCGCCGCTGCTCTGTTTGGTTTTTAAATTTGATTTTGCTGCGTCCTTTCTTTTGTTCTGTTGTTGGTTTGTGGGAGTTTTTGGTTTTTATTTTTCTTTTTTTTCTTTCTTTGGAAGAGAGAACGGGGAATTTTCAGTCAGGTCATGCAAGCAGCAAACCTCCCGTCCCAACCATCGCTGTTCAAAAGCCTCCCCTCTATCAGCTCACGGTGATTTGGGTGTTCAGGGCAGGAAAAAAAACCTGTCACTTGCAGCTCCCCAGAGTGTTCCCCCTCCCCACTAATGGTTCCTAATTAAAGCATCAACCCATCCTAAAGCACACGGGCCGGCCGTGGATATTTATTTACACTTGGAGAAAATCGGTGCAAAAAGCAGGGACTGAGAAGTCATATTCTCCTGTGGGCTTTGATGAATTGTTGTCCCAAAGTTAGGGGAGGTGTAAATCTGTCCGGGAGGGCCGAGTGTCGCCGTAAGTTCTGTCTGCCTCTCACAGCTTCTCTTTATTTCTTTTTTTCGGCCGAGCTGTCGCAGTTGCTGCTCTCACCACGGCACGGGGGCACCTGCTTAAAGCAGATTCCCACCTTCCGGGGAGCTTTGGGGAAAGTTCAGCCGAGGGGAAGGGAAAGGATCCCTTGGAGCGGCGATGCTCCGTCCGGGACGATGCTGAGGGAGAGGAGGCTCTGTGACTTCCTCCAACCCAGCAAATAATGCGTTTACAGAGGCTTTTGCAAAGGATGCTTTAAAAATAATCCAAGGAGAGGGGCTGATTCCCCTTGGGATGGAGCTGGGGGGGTCTGGGGATGTTCTGGTGGGGTTTGTTGTGCCCCGGGATCCCCAGGGGACCTTCTCCGGCGCAGTGCAGACCGGAGCTGCTCGACCTCAGAGCAGCTCCTGGGAGCAAGCACCAGGCTCTCCCACAGCCGGGGGGCCAGATTAGCAGCAGAAATCACAGAGTTTTCGGGTTTTCTTAAGCGTTAGTGCTGCTCATTTTTTCGGTTTGTTAAAAAAAAAAAAAAAAAAAAATTAAGAAAAAAAGAGGTTGGGATGAGCAAAGGAAGGCTGAGGGAATTCTGGAGCGAAATGTGTAAGGGAGGATTAAATGTGACCCGTTCCCTGTCCTGGGGGAGTCTGGGGTCTGTGGGGAGTCAAAGGAGCAGCATGAGCAGAATTTAGAGTTTTCCCAGCTGACTTGCAGTGCCTTGACCAACTCCACATGAGAAAAAAACCTTTAATTTTTTTTTTTTTTTTTTTTTTTTTTTTTTTTTAATCCATCCTGAGTGGCCTGACTTGGTCTGAACAGAGCCAGCGGGCAGAAATTATCCAGGAGGGAGAAGAGTTGGCTTCAGGAGAGGAAAAAAGTTAATAAAAGTGAACACAGAGCTTCCATGGTGGGAATCTTGACCTCCTGCAGCCCAGGATGCTGCTCCCGGGGGAGATGATCCCAGGAGAGGCTCTCTGGGCTGGACTGGAAGTACAGGGAGAACCCCTTTGCTGTAGGAAAAACCGACGGGCATCACTTTTCCTGGGTGTGAGGCAGCTTTGGGATGTGTGTGGTTAAATTCTGTGCCTGGAGAGGGACGGGAAGAGGAATTCCAGTGGAACAACGGGCACCGGCCAGGGTTTGATGCAGTGGCATCGCTCTGGGCAGTAGTGTCTGTCCTTCTTTCTGTCCTGCTGGGCATGGAGGGGCTCCTGTCCCCTCTGCTGCCCCCGCAGCATCACCCCCAGAGTGACCTTATCACTCTCTACAGCTTCCTGGAGGGAGGTTGTAGACAGCTGGGGGTCGGTCTCTTCCACCGGGCAACAGCTGACAGAACAAGGGGACACAGTCTCAAGCTACGTCAGGGAAGGGACAGGTTGGATATTAGGAAAAAAAAATTCACTGAAAGAGTAATAAAGCACTGGAATTGTCTTCCCAGGGAGGTGGTGGAGTCACCATCTCTGGATGTGTTTAAAAAAAGACTGGACATGGCACTTAGTGCTGTAGTCTAGTTGAGGTGTTAAGGCATAGGTTGGACTTGATGATCTTAGAGGTCTCTTCCAACCTCATTATTCTGTGATTCTGGGTGAGATCAGCCCCGTGAAGAACTGGGAAATACCAGAGTGAGCAGCACTCCTGGAGGTGCCAGGTCTTTGGAAGAGGGTGTGAAGCGTGTGGGGATGTGCGTGGGGGTATTTCCCTGCCTGTGGCCTGGCTTTGCTCTCACTGCCCACAGCAGCCTTGTGCACTTCCTCATCCGAGCAGGACGAGGCCATGATGTCCTGCAGGATTCCCCTTCCCGTGAGAGCGGCCGAAGGGGCTCTGACAGCTCTTTCCACCCGTGTTTCTCGCAGTTCAGGGAACGCGAGTCGGAGGGAGCCCTGCCAGCGGCGGTGCCATCGCTCCGGTCCCTGGAGCCTGTCCCCGCTCTGTGGCATGGCCACAGCAGGAGCAGGGCAGGGATGAACTCCTGCCTCGTGCTCCCCGTGCTTTTCCGGGATCTGCTCCCCTCAGTGGAGCTGGAGCAGCCCCCACTTTAAAATGGGTGAGCCCCAGGCCGGGTTCTGGCTCCCTGGAGAAGCCCAGCCCTCGTCTGCCGTGGGACCAAACCCAGCCACAGAGCTCGGCCAGGCACAGAGAGAGAGGTGATCGTTGTTTTTGACGGCAGGAGCGAGGCCGAGCCCTGGCAGGTCACCTGAGGGACAGCCTGAGCCCGCTGCTGGCTCCTGAAGCAATCTCTAGAGCCCAGAAGTATGAATTGCATCTGCCCACTTCTCGGCTCGATTGGCCGGGGTGAGGTGCTGGAATTCGTCTCCTCCCCTCCTGCAGCAGGTGGTGGCGAGGTGCTAAAATCCCTCAGTGTGGCAGTGCAGCCGCTCTGCAGCCATCCCTGTCCCACCCCTTGGGATTGCCCTTGGGATTGCCCTTTTGGCATCTCCCTCACCGCAGGATCCCACCCAGCCCTGTTTTCCCAGGTGGTGAATGATCACAGAAGGACGCTTTAGGCTGCTCTCAGACACCAGCTCTCTGCCCAGTTTGGGTTTGGGACGGGTGGTTTGCACCCAGGCAGCGGTGGAGTGGAGGGAAAAGGGTCAAGGGATCTTTCTGCGTGGATCTAAGTTGTAAACAGTGGCTCTTGACTATCTCATGCAGAGGATGCTGCGTGCAAAAGGGGAAGGGAAATCGTTCCCCATCTCCGTCTTTCTGGTGGCACTGAGGAGACGAACTCTGGCGGTGTTTGTGTTGTTCCTGGCACAGTCCAGTTGTGGTGAGATTAAATGAAAAAGTCACACCAGGAGGTTTTTTCTCAGCAGGAACTGAAAATTTTGCAAGGTCTGGGCGAGAAGTCTCTGTTTGAAACAAGGGGAGGGCTGGGACTTTCCTGAAGAAAATCCCAAAATCCCTCATCTACTCAGCTTTCAGATTCATCTTATCAGATTGTGTTGCTCTGCTACATATTAATTGATGTTTTCTTTCCATTTTTAAGAGGACTTGGTTAGATAAATTAACCTGAAAACCAGCAACTTGATATTCAAAGCATTAGCTGAAGGAATTGCATCCAATGAAAACTAAGATAAAAGAAAGTGAATCCTTTTGGTCCCCAGCTGTTCCCAGGTATCCCTGGAGGTAAAACCTGTCCTTTGCAGACGTTTGAACACCTCTGAGAATTCACACTGGGGAGGTTTTGAGCACTTGGAATAGTTTGGGCTGGAAGAAACCTTTTAAAATTTATCTAGTCCTGCAGTGAGCAGGGACATCTTCAGCCAAGGTAGATGGAACTGAGGGATGTGCATGGCGCTGCTTTCTGTTGGCCAAAAAAAAAAAAAAGACTTTTTGACATTCCTTCTAGAAGGTTCAGGCTGGAGGAGCCTTGATTTTTACCGTGGTGTCTCCTGGAAAAGAAAGTCAAGGCTTGCTGACTGCAGCAGGGGAAACTGGCTGACTCAGAGGTGACTCCATCCCAAACCTGCGGGATCCCTTTATTCCTGCATCCCGCTTCCTTCCCACCCAACCGCAGCTCCTGCGCCAATTCCTGCATCACTGCTGCCCAACGTGGGAGCAGAGCAGCGGCAGGAGGAGATTGTTCCTTGTTAGACCCCATGAGGAGCAAATATTTTTCCTTTTCGTGGGAGGGAGGGCAGGAAAATCCCACCGGGACGAGCGGGGCTTGGCGCTGGGCTCTGCCCTTGCTCAGCGCTCCTCGAGTTCTCGATTCAAAGCCCAGGTGCATTTCAAAGGGTTTTATTGGGCGTGATGACAGCGCTTGGCAGGGGTTTCGGAGATGCAGGGGGAATCCTGCGGGAAATGAGTCAGGGGATGGACCGGTCCCATCGCCATCCACGGTGAAATTCCCGCCCCAGAGCAGCCTGGGCTCGTGCTGGTCCCCAAGGAAAACCCTGTGGGTGATGCCTTGGGAAGGCTGAGCTGGAGCAGAGATGGGACAGAGCTGGAGAACAAAGTAGAGGTTTATTGAAAGGCCTTTAAGGATCCACCTTGGGCAGTGCAAGAGCCTGGACAGGGACACACCCAAGGTGGAACCAAAATGGACACAAAATGGGCACAAAATGGGCACAAAATGGTCACAAAATGGACAAAGGGTCACGAGGTCTCACACTTTGATAAGTTTTGGTCCATTTGCACATTGGGGTTGAATTGTCCAATTCCAGCTCCAGGTTCTCCAGTCCCATCCTTCTTGTTTTCTCCCTGCAGCCACCGTTGTTTGTGCTTTTGGGCTGAGCACTTGTCCCAGTTGTCCTCGGTGTGCAGCAGGAGCAGGATTTGTTTTGTGTGGCTGCTGTGTGCAGAGAGCTGAGTGAGCCTGGGTGTGAGCTCAGATCTGCACCCTGGGCACCACGGAATGGGAAACACAGGGAAGAGAAAACTTATGGCATAATGGGGATGAAGAATGTGGCTGGAAAGAGGGGAGGAGGATGAGGGAGCTCTGGAGGTCGTGGCTGGGGTGGAGGAGGTTCTAAAGAGGCACCCATTGGTGATGTGGAGCTTGGTGATTTCTGCCGTCAGGGGGTGGCTGGCACTGGGGTCAAACCCACTGGAATGTGGGAGAAAGGAAGGAGAAATGGCAGGAGGAGAAGTGCTGGGCAGGTCTTGTCCACGTGCTCAGCCAAGGCCGGAACCCCAAGGCTGCAGCAGGATTGCCTCCAGCCCAAAAGGTCTCTCCAAACCCATCTCTGATTTGTTGTCATCACCCAGAGCCCAGACAGCTCAGTGAGGCTTAATCCTGAACCTGGAGGAGCACTTAGGCAGGAGCCTTCCCGTGGGTGTCCCTCTGCTGGGTCAGCTCCAGGGCTGGTCTTGCAGAAAAGCCACTCATGAAACTCTCCGTGCCACCTGTTTCCACCACTCCTGTGCCGTTCATGACGCTCTTTCCCCCTTTTGCCCCTTTGAAAGTGGCAGGATTTATTTTAAGTCCTGTTGACATCTTAGCACAACCTGTTAAAAAAAAAAAAAAAATCCATCGGTTCATAAGCTCGCTCCAAATTCTACAGGAACTCCCAAAAAACCGCAAGGGGAGGGAAGGAGAGAGCCGATGCATTAACTCCCTTGTTCTCAACTCCTAACATAGGGCACGGCTTGTAAAAGCAGCCCGGGAGCCGGGGCAGAGCGTTCTGCATCACAAAGGCGTTGTTTGTCCCTCTTCCCGGTTTGTCACCTGCATATTCACAGTCCCCGTCCCAGCTGGGCGCTGCTGCTGCTGCCCAGAGAGAGCTTTGCATTTGTGGGCCATCAAAGGAGTTCAAGGTGCCTTTGGTCTCCTCCTCACCGCGGTTTCCGTCCCGGTGTTAAACCCCTGGGTTATTCTTCCGTGGATGCAGTGGTACTTACCTTTGTGGTACTTACGGCTCTTTCCTTCGTGCTGTGAAATTCTTTCCTCCTGCTGCACCTTTGCGCTCTCAGGCTTCGCCAGCGCAGTCACATCGGAGCTCCTTTCCGACCTCACCGGCCTTGCAGGGAATTCCTGGTGTGTGGGATGGTCCTTTCTCCTCTCCCAAGGGGTTCTGCGGGCTCAGAGTGTGTTGGGGAAGGCTCAGAGAGTGCCTCAGCTGCCCCTCGAGCCCAGGGCATGGCAGACCCTCGCACTGCCAGCCTGGCCTGGCGTTCCTCACAGGTCTGGGAGCTTTCCTGGTTTCCAGGCAGCATTCCCGGTGCTCCCAGTTTAAACGTGCCTCCCTGGAATGGCATCCAGCCCACAAACGGAGACATACAGGTTCCCATCAGGAGCCCACGCTGGGTTCAGGCGCTTGGTGACATCCTGGTCACCCTCAGAGGCCTGGCAGGGATTGTACACAATCCCCTGGCGACCTGCTCCTTTCTTGGCAGCAGCTGTCAGGAAAATCCCAGAGCACCTCAGCACCACTCCGTGTCCATCTGCAGGCAATGAGCAGCGCCTGGGGCTGGGATTCACTCTCACCCATCATGTGTCTGCAATTCCGCTGTCTCCATCCAGTCCAGGGGCTCTTGGCTCCTTTCTTTGGGGAGAACTGGGCGCTTTCTGATGTGCAGTTCATGTCTCAGCTGTTGTTTGATGGAGCTTGACTGGTGAAATCCTCTGTGCCAGGGGAGGGGTTGAGGAGACCAGCCCAGAGCAATCTCCATCAGTGTCACCCAGGTTTAGTCAGGATATGCCCGAAACAAAAGCCTTTGCACACTTGCCTGTTTTCCAGTTGTTAAAATCCATAATTCCCATTGCCAGGCTTAAGTTCATGTGGGTCAGATCAAGTCACGGGCTTTTCATCCATCATTTCTCTGAGTTTTATAACCTCTCTAATTCCCTATGGTTCATTGGACTGGGTGCAGGAGCATTTGTGTCATCCAAGCTGGTACTAAAATCCTCTCTAGACCACCCCTCTCCTCAGGAAATTCGTGTTTTGTCCTGTCTCAAAGCCTCAGTGGTTTGAGGGTTGTGCAGCTTCCTCTGTAAGATATTTAATCCTGCCTTTAATCCAGGATCACCCCAGAGAACAAATCCATCTTCCTTGTGCTCTTAGGCACATCCAGAGTCCCGCACCATCCCCCGGTCACACCCACAAGTCATTGCCTCAGGATTGTGATAGAGCTTTATCTCAAAACTTCCCAGAGAGAGATTTGAAGTGATTTCCCTGTGGCCCTGTCCTGACAGTTATCTTGGCAGAGGGACGCAGTCGCAGCCGCTTCTGCATTTCAAGGATTCCTCTGGCTTTCCTTTCAGTTCTCTGAAACCAAACCCTTTCCCCTCTTCCCTTCTCCCAGCCTGCTCCTCCCAATTTCCCCTCCCAGGTCTGTGTTTCCTCTGCATTTCTGCTGGAAGATGCAGTTTTGTGGGAGCAGTCACGGACACCCACCTTCCCAGGGAAGCCAGCGTTACCCAGCAGAGCTCCCACCGTGGGATGGAGCAGGGAGCAAAGGCAGAGCCCGCCTCTGCTGCAGCTGAGCCCCTGAGCCCCATCCGAACGGCGCCGGGGCAGAGCAGGAGCTCCCTGCGCTCCCAGAGGGGTGCACCTTGTCTAATAGAGATATTTCCCGAGGGAAGGAGGGAATGGAGCTCCTTGAACAGCTGCCAAGCCTCCCATTCAGCCTGTCCCTCTGCCCCCCACGAGAACAAGAGCCGAGCCTGTTGCTAGACAGGCTTGTGTGGCATGACAGAAAACAACTCTAAATCCTCGGCAGGCAGAGGGATGCAAGGCAGAATTCCCTTTTTTTTTAATCCTGAGCCTGCTGTAGCTGGGAAGAAATGGGACAGTCTGGACAGGGAAATACCACTGGGTGTAGGATAAGATTTGTGGGATTTACTGGGTGAGTCACAGCTCCTCCAGGGACACAAAAATCTGGTTAATGCTGCTTTTTGGGGGAGACTGGTTTCTATCCCTCCTGGAGGAAGAATCTTCCTGAATATTTTACTGTGAATTTTCCTTTAGAGTTAGCGGTGAAAGTGAGATACAGCTCCTCTGACATCTGTCAGACATTTGCTTTGGGATGAGATGAGTCCCATCCCAGACAGGCCACTTTCCCAAGCATTGCCTGGGAGAGGATCCTGGATGACTGGGACAAAAATATCTCCCTTTGGGCAGGTCAGGTTTGGCTTCGAAACATTCCTAAACTTTAGGAGCATCTATCTGTGCCCTACATAGACATGTGGAGTGCTGAAAGAGGACTTTTCCACTGGAGGACCCTCCAGTGTGAATCTTTAGTGACCAAATTACCTCTAAAAACCCCTTCACTTGGAGTCCTGGCGTTGCTTTCCACAGGTGTAGAAAAACTGAGTGAAAATCTCGTTGAAGGCAATTCCTGTGAAGTTTCAACTCCTTGCAGGCTCTGGGAAGAGCCACGGAGATGAATCTGACGTGGAATAAGTTGCACTGGTGGCCCAGAGCAGGAGAGGTGGGTACCACAATGGATCCTGTGGACTTGGGGTGCTGAAGAGCCGTCCTGCCGGCTCTGAGCACAGCGGATCCCAGAATCCCAGAATCCCAGAATGGTTTGGGTTGGAGGGGATTTTAGAGCACATCCCATGCCATGGGACACCTCCCGCTATCCCAGGTAGTTCAGAACCTCATCCACCCTTTTGATACATTCCATTGTTTTCCTGCAGCGAAGGATTCAGGGACTGGGAAGCCCAGCCCAGCTGGATGCAATAACTTGTGCTGATTTTGTTGGATCTGTAGGGGAAGGATCTGGCAGCGCAGTCTGCAGGCCCGGAGAGCTGCTCTGCTGCAGCATTGGCAGGGCTGTGCTTGCTTGGGCCATCCTCTGGAAAGTTTTGCTGCTGGAAGTGCTCGGACAGGACAGGACAGAGGGACAGGAGCGAAGCGCAGGGCTGCTCTGACACGTAATTTGTGCTTTATGCCTCAGAGTTATTGACGGCGGTGCCGCAGCGTGATCGATTCGCGGATTTTATTGAGCTGCCCCTTGTCAGTGACAGGTCCATGAGCACCCTCAGCTCATCCTGAGCGTGAGGAAAGGTGGATTAGCTCTGTTGCTTTTTTTTTTTTTGAAGTGTAGCACAGATTTATTTAGTTGTCTGACTCTCCCACACCTCGGGCTGACTTGAGATCCATCCCACCGTGGGTTTCATTAAATCCAGGAATCGCCTCATCCATCCCCACATGCTCCAGGCTGGATCAAATCTGCCTAAATCAGGACGGTGGAGAAGTCGTGGACGTAAGCACTCGGTTAACTCTGAGTCACTGCTAACAGGAATATCATCTGGAGAAGGAAGGAGCTAGCCGGGTCGCTGCTTTTTTTTTTCCTAGCAGGACGGGTCATGGATATTAGTGGGCTGATTGCAAAACCTCAAAGTCACTCGCAACAGGAGGCTGAGGGCACGGTGGGAACCTGGGAGAGTCCGGGGCCCAGACGGATGGGGCAAACAGCCGAGTTGAAAGGGAGCAGATAAGGCACATTAGCAGAAGATCGGGGATCAGACAGGGAGATGCTAATTCGGTGGCCACCGAAAGCCGCGGTGTAAGCTGCCCACGGGCACATCACAGGTCTGTGATCCCAAGGAGCGCCGAGTCCGTTTGTCCTGCTGGCTCACCCCGTGGAATCCCGGTGGATGAAGGGGTCAAGCTCAGCCTAACACGGGGCAGGCTGCTCCCAGCACGGCTCCCTGACGGAGCCGCTGAAACTGCGCTTGTCCTGTCGGCCGGAGGAGCCTCCGAATTCTGGCAGAGAAACTGGTTCAGGATTTGTGTAGCCTGGCTTGAATTTACAGCCGCGGGTACCTTGGTGGTGTCTGCCGGCAGCGCTGAGAGTGGTGGTGGCCCCTGCTGCCCGTGGCAGAGTAAATTGAGGAATTCTGTCCTGCAGACAGGCTCTGGGATTTGGGGAAACCAGGCTCCGGTTGGATTCTTGCATTCAAGAGCCCGTTTTGGCAAGCTCTGGTACCAGAAGGGCAGGGCAACATGCAAAACCTTGACTAACTAAGGGACTGCAGACTTTGTGATTAACCAGGGGACGAGGTAATTCAGGGGCTGAAAGACATCCTTGGGACACGGGAACCTCTGGCCGTATTTCTTCCCTGCCCTTCACCAGCCTAGACAGATAGCTGGGTGTCCTGGATTTGGGAGAATCAGAAAGGTGGAAAATGAGAGTTTCCAAGGGACAGTGTGGGGTCACTGCCCACCTCCCATTCCGAGGGATGGTGTGGGGTCACTGCCCAGAGCCAGGAGGAGAAGCTGGGCCAGAGTTAACCTTTGGTTCACTGTTTTAAAAAAAAAAAAAAAAAAACCAACCAATTTTTGGGTGAGGATAAGAGCCAGGGCAGCGGGACACGTGGCAGGGACCATGAGTGAGGAGTTTGGGGTTGTTGTCTCTGCCGCAGCGCTGACTGCCTGCAGCCCTGCTGGGCTGGGATCATCCCCCCCCACCTCAGAGCTGCACATCCCGCACGAGGGATCCACCCAGGCTCCCTGTGCAGTCCAGGAAGGAGGGCTGGCACCTCCTGCCCTCAGCTGCCCGATCAGTGTCCATCTCGGGAGGAAAGGATCTCTCCCTGTCGGGGATCAGCAGAACCGAGATGACCGGTCGGGAGACCGACTCCTGCGTGAGCGAGGCTGGGTCAGATGGTTTAATTCCGTCGTGTCTAAATCCTTGAGATCATCCTGCCCTTGGTTCCCACGGACAAGGAATTTGTATTTCTGCAAAAACCTCTCCTTTTCGGGTTCTGCTGTGTTTTGGTGCAGAGACGGATACTAGAACAGTGCACTTGCAAAAGCATCATTTGTCAAAGATTTTGTCATTTGGGCTGATTTTTTGTAGCCAGTAGTGAGCAGCCAAGTGGAGGCCCCTTGACAGAGACCATCCTCAAAACCAACCAGGATTCTGATCCTGAAATCCCAGGACTCACCAGCTCCTGTTGCCTCCCGAGCTTCACGTTTTCATGGTTGTGCTGACCTTGATGATAAGATCTGCACAAATTTATTCATACTCTCGTGCTGTCTGGTCCTCGAATTC
This sequence comes from Tachycineta bicolor, assembly GCA_025960845.1. Classification (NCBI taxonomy): domain Eukaryota; kingdom Metazoa; phylum Chordata; class Aves; order Passeriformes; family Hirundinidae; genus Tachycineta; species Tachycineta bicolor. The sequence continues at coordinate 1,287 of JANEHK010001172.1, read as the reverse complement.
CCAGACTGTTTCTGTTGCTGTGAATGAGGAAGAGCTGGGTTTATCTTAAATTTCCTTGATCTTAGAGATGTCAGGGAAGGAGCCTGGGATTTTCTTTGATGCCAGAAGAATACAGTGGCATCAATATAATGGAAGAGTGAGGGAAGTGACGTGAGCCCTAAAATGACTAAACTTCAGGTCTCCACACAGGTTTTGCTATTTTATCTGTCTGGGTGCTAAGTTAGGCATGGACTTAGCCTTGGGCATTACTGTACAAAGTTAGACTTCATTATTTGTCTTAGGAAAGAATAGACGGACACATCTTGGGTGTGATTTGTGCAATTTTCAGCCATGTTGACTCTTTTTTCTATGAAATTCAGGCCTTTTCAAAGTGGTTTTATTCAGTAAAAGCTGCAATTCCTTGTGCAAAGGGATGGATGTCCTTCAGGCCCGGGTGGGGGATCCAGTCTGGGGGCGAAGGGGGCTCATGGAAGGGTTCTCAGATCCATCTCTGCTCTAATCCACCTCTCAGAACTCATTTCTACATGATCCAGGGCCTAAGAAATCCTGCTGCCTCTTTGTCCCCATAATGACACTTAGACCTCCCGGCCCCATCAGCTTCATTTGGCAGAGGGTCTGAAAAACATTCGATATCCACAAATCTCACAAAAATGGGCAGTTAAATGGAGCAGAAACGTGAGCAGAGTCCTCCCAGGGGCTGAAGGGTGCGAGCACATGTGTGTGTGTGTGTGTGTGTGTGTGTGCAGCCGTGTTCCCTGGACATCCTGAATCCAGACAGAGGAGTCAGTGCCCACAGAGTAACTCCTTGTTCTGTTTATTGTTTTCTTCATTTCACCTTCTGTTTCATAGAGTTATAGACCTGAGGTCATCTGGTTCCCTGTGATGGGCAGGGATGTCGTTCACTGCTTCAGGTGTCCCATGGCCCCAAACACCCTGGCCTTGGACACTTCCAGGGATGCAGCATCCACGAGCTGATCCAGTGCTTCACCACTCTCTGAGTAAAGAACTTCCTCCTAGCATTTCATTTAAATCTCTTCTCATTTGGTTGAAACTGTTTCCATTGTCTAATCCCTCTCTGTGTAAAAAATCCCCCTCCCTCTTTTTTTTCTTTTTTTTATAAACCTTCTTTAATTGCTGCAAGGCCACAATGAGATCTTGCAGTTCCCCAGGCTGAACAGCCCCAGCTCCCTCAGCCTTGTCTCTGTAGGGTGGTTTCTCCAGCCCTCTGATCATCAGAGGGTTCCTTCCTTCCTTCCTTCCTTCCTTCCTTCCTTCCTTCCTTCCTTC
>JANEHK010001171.1:872-14437 GCA_025960845.1 Tachycineta bicolor | reverse complement strand
GGGTCACTTGGTCTCTCAGGAGCTGGGCTGGGGGCTGCAGAGGTGGCTGTGGAGCATTGCCTTTGGTGTGCCAGGGCTTGGCAGACACTGCTGGGCTGGGATAGAGGCTCTGGGGGATTGGGGTTACAGGGCAGGGCAGTGCTGGGGTTTCAGGGCAGGGCAAGGCTGGACCTGCCCCTTCCTCCCTCACACACAAAATGTTTCCAGCCAACAATCTCCTCCAGTCTCTCACAACAGGCAATGCTGGAGGTGGAATCCCAATTGTGGCCATGGGGACCTGGACAAGAAGGACAGTTCTTTTCCATAGAAAGGTGTAATGGTTTTAGTTAAAACTGGGCAGGAACACTAATTAATATAGTGACTACACATTTGTCAAATTTTGTTTGCTAAATTTAGTGTAGTGGTCTTAGTGTTTACTCTCTTTTTGTGGGAGAGGATCAGGAGAAGCAAAGTAGGCTCAAGCTTAAAAAACAAAGTTTTATTAACACACACTAAAAAAATGGAAAAGATAGAAAAGAAAAAATGGAAAAAAAACCCCCATAATAACCCAAAATGCAACTTCAGAATGCTCTTTGTTTCCCTTACAAACTCGTAACTTCCTTCCAAACAACATAGAGAGACACAACCTGTGATTTTCAGTCAGTTTCACCAGTTAAACATAATCTTTCATCACTTTGGGAGAGGAGTCTCTCTAGAGTCTAATAGAGACATTGGTCACAAGACCAAAACAGTCCTGAGGCTCTCAATGTCACAAATCTGCAGCTGCTTGGAATTTTTGCAGATTGTGCTGTTCCACCCATTAGCAGCCTTTCTCCTGGCTACTCATGGGCCTCTCAGTGTGTTTGGGTACTGTTTAAGAAAGCTTCTTCTAGTATAAAACAAGGATTCTCTTCTAGCTCTAAAATAGTTTCTATCCCAAAGGAAATAAAGACCTCCTTTTACCCGAGGAGCTGAGGGCTTCAAATCACTCTCTCTCTAAAATCATCTTTGTCTCAAAGGCTGAGACCTCCTTTTATGCCAGGAGTGAGGGGCTTTAAGATTCCCACTTAAAATCTCAATCATATCAATCCCCAACTTTGACTAGAAAAAGCATTCCCCCAAACAACTTTAAGATGTTACAAGAAACAGTCCATTTCTCCATAGTTTACAGCAGAAAAGTTTGGTTAAAAATGTCCACATCCTCAATCCCTCTTCTAATAAGCTTTATCAGTTCTTTCACTCTTGTTCCACTGACTCCATGCGGTGTCTTTCCTACGTCCACTCTGTCTCTTTCTTTTCTCTCTCAGGGAAGGGTCAGGCCTTGGAAGCTCCATGTTGCCAGGACAGGGTTAACTCTGCCCAGGCCTGCAGTGGCCATGTGATTTCTGCTCCAGGCAGCAGTCTCTCCATTTCAGATCAGCCTGGTTTCCTCCCTCCACTCTTTCTTCTCTGTCTGGAAGACACCGGAGGAGGGGAGCGGGAGGAGAGCTCTGCCCACCCCTCGGTGACAATCGGGGCAGCCTCGGCCAAACCGGGCCCATGGTTGTTATCAGGGGAGATCCCTCCCTGCTCTGGGGCCTCCGGGGAGGTTTTTTCAAAGTGGTTGATGTTAAGCTGCAATCTCTCCTCCCCCCGGGAGCCGATGGAGTCCGGCTGGGCCTCGGGCGAGCTTCCCCCCGAAGGGGGAGGTGGGGTGTGGGGAGCAGTAGGACCCACTCGATGTTACCTGTTCAGCTGTGCAGGAGGAAAAGGGCCTGACCTGAACAAACCCAGGATTTATATGGGTACTGCCCAAAGTCACATTCAACATTCTCAGTGGCAAAAGCAGATGCCAGTATCTCAAACCGGCTTCTGACAGGTCCTTGTCCTTTTTAAAACTATTTCTAGGGTCCTTACAGGGTAATATTTCACATTCCTCCCTAACTAAAACCCAAACTGTGCAAACCCATGACAGTGACCTTTAGGCTTTTTTGGATAAATCTTACATTGCAAGACAGGGATTGAGGCTCCTGCCCAGGAGACCTCAGGATTTCCTCAAGGCTACTGAGATAACAACAGGACTACAAAGAAGAACCAGGAGCCTGAGAAACTGTTTACAAACAACGCAAAACTTAGAAGACACACAACATGATGATGGACGCTTGACCAATGAGGAGTCCTGAAGGATGTGTGCATGCCTCATGAACAAATGGCTTAGCCAATTGAGAGACACCTGTACTTGTGGACAGTAGTGCTAGAATCCCTAACTGGAGTTTAACATAAATAATATATATATAAATATATCTATATATATGTGTATATATATATATATAAATATTAAATAAACGACTTTTGATAAAATCATATTGATTCTGCTATTCAGTTGTCCAGGGTTTCCCCTGCACTGCAGAGGCTCTGCAGGACTGACAGGATGGGCTTTGGGGCTGTGAGGAGAAGCTGAGGGACCTGGGCTGCTGGACCTTCTGGAGAGGATGCCCAGGGCTCATCCTGCAACTGCTGCAAGGGTGGTTTCACAGAATCACAGAATCAGCAAGGTTGGAAAAGACCTTGGACACCATGAAGCCCAACCTACACCCTGACACTGCCTTGAATCTCTTGAGTTGCCTTTTCTCCAGGAAAAAAAAAAAAAACTGGCAAGCTGGGGACAGAGTGACTGGACAGCAGCCAGGCAGAAAGCGACCTGTGGGGTCTAATGGACAGCAGGCTGGACATGAGCCAGCAGTGTGCCCACATGGCCAAGAAGGCCAATGGCTCCTGGACTGGATCAGGAATTGTGTGGCCATCACCAGCAGGACAGTGATTCTTCCCCTGTGCTCAGCCCAGGTTGGGCAGCACCATGAGTGCTGTGTCCAGGTCTGGGCCCCCCAGTTTAGGAAGGACATGGAAGGGCTGGAGAGTGTCCAGAAAAGAACAACAAGGTTGGTGAGGGGTCTGGAAAACAAGTCCTCTGAGGAATGGTTGAGGGAGCTGGGGTTGTTTATCCTGGAGAAGAGGAGGCTCAGGGGAGACAAGGCAGTGTCAGAGCACAGGTTGGACTTGATGATGTCCAAGGTCTTTTCCAACCTGGCTGATTCTGTGATTCTCTGAAACCACCCTTGCAGCAGTTGCAGGATGAGCCCTGGGCCTCCACTCCTGAAGCTCCAGCAGCCCAGGTGCCTCAGCTTCTCCTCACAGCCCCAAAGCCCATCCTGTCAGTCCTGCAGAGCCTCTGCAGCTCCTCCTCCTTGCCCAGAACAGGGAGCCCCACAGCCAGACACAGCAGCCCAGATGTGCTGCCCTGGCCTGTGGTGCCTCTGGCAAGGGAGCAGCACGAGGCACTGCAGGAGCTTGCAGACAATTCCTGAAGCACTTGGAGGATGATCCTGCTCCCCAGGGGACTTTCCCATGGTGCTGGGAACTCAGGCACTGAAATGGGGAGTGGAGACAGAGAGGAAAGGGCAACCAGGGATGGGCTGTTTGCACGGTGTCCTGGGTTTGACTGTGTATCCCCAATCGTCTGTTGGGTGCAGGGGGGAGGGCAAGCGCGGTTTGTTTTTCCCCAGGAAAACTCTGCTCATCGGAGTGACCTTGAAGCGGGGGAGTTGAAACCCGGCGAGACTGAAGAAGCTCTGTTGTTTTTTTTTCCCCAGCAGTTAGTTAGTGTAGTGCTAGCGTAGTTAGACGCTGTAGAATAACTGAAGCTTTTTTTCTTGCTTTTTTTTCTTTTCTTTTTTTTTTCCTTTTTCTCCCTCTTTTTCCTTTTTTTGCTCTCTCCTCAGAACTGTTCCAACCTCTCCAGACTAAAGACCTGGGGAAGCACCGGGGGCCTCCACAGGGGACCCGCCCCACCAAAACCAGCCCTGCACATCTCCTTTTCTCCCAACGCCAGCGGAGACAGAGCGGTAGAGCACACTGACAATCTTCCAGGGGAGAGACTTTCTTTAAGTTTGTTATCCCTCCGTAAGCGGCACGAAGCTCTTGTCATCGAGTATTGTGCTGAGAGTGCTTTGCCTGTGTAATAAACAAGTTTTTTCCACTTCTCTCAGAGAAATTTTTTTCCCGAACCGGTTGGGGGGAGGGAAGGGGGGCCCCTCAGGAGCATTTCTCCCAAAATCTGCCTAAAACCACCACAACTTCTTGGCGCCCAGACGTGGGGCTCGAGAGAGAGTGGAAAAACCCTGTACTAATTAGTAATTAGCAGTCAGTAACTATGCTGCTTGAACTCATGTCTCTTGGGGTGGGGGCCTTGATGTGTTTTGGATCCTTAGGCTTCTTTAAGGTATTAATACCTTTGTAGTCCTTAAGTTTATTTGCATATCCAGAGATAGCCCCAATATTGTCATTAATACGCAGTTTTTACAGTAAAAAAACACAGATTAGAGTAGCTATTAGCCTTAGTTTAATGATAATAATTTGTAAGAAGTTTATAAAAGTGCTAAGATCTTTTCCTAGTATGTATAGGTCATGGTTATAGTTATTCACCCTGTTTGTAAGAGGAGGAGCAAAAGATGAAGCATTGCAGTCTTTCATTTCCTTCTTCTCCTCTAAATCAGTTAAATCATTGTTAGAGAATGCTAAGTTTCCCCTGAGTGTTAAAGAGACCATCTTTCTAGTATGTCATCTAGTAAGCCTCCTCTATACAGTGTACAGCTTCTCTAAAATATAGGCTGAGATTTCTAGCAGGCCTGATGAAACTCCTGACCCAAGCAAAGGAAATTCTGAGTAGTGTGAAGAATAGGAGGATATAGGCCAACTCCTCAAGGAATTATCTGACCCTGTAGTCTGAGATTTTCCACAGGAACAAATTCAGAATCCTGTAGTGCTAAAGAAATATCTAAAAAACAAGTACCATGATAGCTCTAAGGGAGAGAAAATCGCTGCAGTAAGCTGGGCCCTAGCATATGCTTATCACGCATTGCTAGAGACTGTAGGGCAGCAGACAGAGGCAGGGGGTGAGGAATACAAATCAGTAGCTACCCCAGTCGCTCAGACTGCAACCAACACACCAGTTATAAAGCCAACAGCCAAACTAAAACCTGAGCCTGAGTCGGCAGCTAAACCAAATAGTAAGCCTAAGCCCCTAGCAGTTGCTCCAGCAAAGAAGCACATGCACAAAACCAATCGACCAGTAGACGATGATGACCCAAGAAAAAGACCTTCACCAAAATCAGAAGCCAAAGCTTCCAGTACAGAATCAAAAGCCAATATTGATTCCTTTTCCCTGAAGGATCTTCGAAGCCTAAAAAAAGATTACCAGCAACAACCTAATAAATCTATAATTAGTTAGTTAATCCGTCTCTGAGATGCTGCAAATAAAGCTACAATTCTAGATAGCACTAAAGCAAAGCATCTAAAATCCCTGTCACATGATCCAGTCATCAACCAAAAGATAATAAGAAAAGCTAATCCTTGCAGTCTCTAAATACAAGTCCTAAGAAGTGTAGCAAAAAAATACTTGTGTGCAGATGATCTCTATATGCAGCAAACCCCATAGAAAACCATAAAAAAAAGATTCAACGCTTAAAAGAAATGGCAGTAGCAGAAATAGTTTTCTCAGATAACATAAACACTAAGAACCCAAACTTAGTATCATGTACATCTGTAATGTAGCGAAAACTTATACGACTCAGGCCATTAAAATACGCTTCTGCTTTAGCAGTAATGAAGAAAGAGGACATAGAAGAAACAGTGCTTAATATGGCGAAGAAGCTCCAAGCATATGCAAATGCTGTGCATAGCCCAACACACGCCAAAATCGCAGCCGTAAAAACACGTCTGCAGAAACTAAAAGATAAGATAGATGAGAACCATAAGAGACTCAAGGAAGAAATTAAAAAAAACCTTCTCCAAATCTCAGCAGTACAGATCAGAGGTTCTGATACCCAACGTAGACGCTCCCCAGGTAGGCAGAGAGAGTACACTCCACGCGCTGAGCTGTGGTTCTTCCTGCAGGATTGCAGAGAAAATATAAACAGATGGGATGGAAAATCTACGGCTGCCCTAGCACAACAAGTGCGTGAATTAAAAGAAGTCAAGATTCAAAGAAGGAGTTCCACCAAAAAAGAAGCAGCTCCAGTTGCCCGTAGCCAAACTACCAAGTATAATAATAATAACATGTCCAACCCCCTTAAAAGCACCTCTAAGACATATGCTCAAAAAAAAAAAAGATAACCAGGCTTAGAGGGGCCCTACCTCTAGTCAAGTAGAGGCTAAGAAAAAACGTGTATTTTAGACTGTGTAGATTCGTTAGCCTAGCACATCAGAACCACAAAAATATGAGGCCTTAGTTAATACTAGTGCGCAGTGCACATTAATGCCATCAAGACATGTAGAAGCAAAATCTGTCTCTATTACTGGCGTGACGGGGAGATCACAAGACTTTACTTTAGTAGAAGCAGATGTGAGCCTAACTAAAAAAGAGTAAGAAAAACACCCTATTGTGACTAGCCCAAAAGCCCCATGTATTTTAAGCATAAATTACCTCCGAAGTAAGTATTTCAAAGACCCAAAAAGACTCAAGTAAGCATTTAGGATAGCAGCTGTAGTGACAAAAAAGCATCCAGCAATTAAACACCTTGCCTAAACTGTCAAAAAATCCATCTGCAGTAAAACTCCTAAAAGTACAAGAACAACAGGTACCAATTGCCACTTCTATAGTGCACCGCCAACAGTACAGAACGACTCAAAATGCTGTAATTCCCATTCATAAGATAATTCAAGAGCTAAAAAGCCAAGAAGTAGTCAGCAAAACCCACTCCCCCTTCAACAGCCCCATCTAGCCTATGCATAAATCTAAAAGAAAATAGAAATTGACTGTAGACTACCGTGCATTAAATGAAGTGACACCACCACTGAGTGCTGCCGTGCCAGACATGTTAGAGCTCCAGTATGAGCTAGAGTCCAAAGCAGCAAAATAGTATGCCACAGTTGACATTGCCAATGCATTTTTCTCCATTCCTTTAGCAGCAGAATGCAGGCCTCAATTTGCCTTCACATAGAGGGGAGTGCAGTACACCTAAAACCAACTGCCCCAAGAGTAGAAGCACAGTCCTACCATCTGCCATAAACTAATCCAAGCTGCACTAGAAAAGAGTGAAGCTCCAGAGCACCTACAGTACATCGATGACATCATTGTGTGAGAAAACACAACAATAGAAGTGCTTGAGAAAAGAGAAAAAATCATCCAAATTCTCCTAAAAGCTAATTTTGCCATCAAGCAGAGCAAAGTCAAGAAGCCTGCCCAAGAGATCCAGTTTCTAAGAGTAAAGTAGCAAAATAGACAGCAGCAAATTCCCACTAAAGTCATCAACGAGATCACAGCAATATCTCCACCAACCAATAAGAAAAAGACACAAGCTTTCCTAAGTGCAATAAGTTTCTAAAGAATGCATATTCCTGAATATAGTCAGATTGTGAGCCCTCTTTACCTAGTAACCCGCAAAAAAAACAATTTCCACTAAAGCCCTAAGCAACAACAAGCCTTTGCCCAGATCAAGCAGGAGATCGCTCATGCAGTAGCCCTTAGCCCAGTAAAGACAAGACCAGATGTAAAGAACGTGCTCTACTCTGCAGCCGAGAGCCATAGCCTGTCCTGAAGCCTTTAGCAAAAAGTGCCTAAGAAAACTCAAAGTCAGCCACTAAAATTTTAAAGTCAAAGCTACAGAAAGTCTGAAGCCAATTACACCCCAGCTAAAAAGAAAATCTTAACAGCCTATGAAGAAGTTAAAGCCGCCTCAGAAGTGATTAGTACAGAAGTGCAACTCCTCCTGGCACCCCGACTGCCTGTGCTAAGGTAGATGTTTAAAAGAAAAGTCCCCTCCACCCATCATGCCACTAATGCCACATGGAGCAAGTGGATTGCTCTCATTACGCAGCGCGCCTGTATGAGTAAACTAAATTGCCCTAAGATTTTAAAAATAATTACCAATTAGCCTGAGAGTAAAAATTTTAGCCTCACAAATGAAGAACAAGAGCAAATAACACAGGCTAAAGAAGCTACACCATACAACCAATTGCCAGCAAAAGAGACGCATTATGCCCTTTTCACTAATAGTTCCTGTCGTATTGTAAAGATAAAACAAAAGTAGAAAGCAGCCGTGTGGAGCCCCACACGACAAGTTGCTAAAGCCACTGGAAAAAAAAGTAGATCAAGTCAACTTGCAGAACGCAAGGCTGTTCAATTAGCCTTAGATATTGCTGAAAGAGAAAAGTAGCCGAGACTCTACCTCTATACTAATTCATAGATAGTAGCCAATGCTCTGTAAAGATAGCTAAAAAAGTAAAAAGAAGCTAATTAGCAGCGTAGAAAAAAAACCAATTTAATCTGCTAAAGAGTAAAAAGACATTGCTACCAAGGTAGAAAGACTACCTGTAAAAGTCCGTCACGTAGATGCCCATATCCCCAAGAGTAGAGCTAATAAAAAGCACCAAAACAATAAGCAAGTAAATCAAGCAGCAAAAATAAAAGTATCAAAGATTGATTTAGATTAGGAACACAAGAGAAAGTTATTTTTAGCTCAATGAGCCCATAATACCTCAGGCCATCAAAGTAAAAATGCCACCTATAAGTAAGCACAAAACCGAGAAGTAGATCTAACCATAGACAGTATTTCTCAAGTTATCCATGACTGTAAGACGTGTGCTGCCATCAAACAAGCCAAGCAAGTAAAGCCCCTATAGTATAGCGGGCGATAGTCCAAGTATAAGTATAGAAAAGCCTAGCAAATTGACTACATCACCCTTCCCCAAACCCGCCAAGGCAAGCACTACGTGCTAACCATAGTAAAAGCCACCACGGGGTGGCTAGAGACCTACCCTGTGCCCCATGCTACTACCCAAAACACAATCCTAAGCCTAAAGAAACAAGTCCTGTAGAAGCATAGTACCCTCGAGAGAATTAAGTCAGACAACAAGACTCATTTCAAGAACAGCCTTATTAACACCTAAGCTAAGGAACATAGCATTAAGTAAGTGTACCATATTCCCTACCATGCACCCGCTGCAAGCAAAATAAAAAAGCACAATGCATTGTTAAAAACACAGTTAAAAGCACTGGGGGGGGGGGGGGGGCAGATCTTAAAAGAATTAAGAGCAGCATTTAGCAAAAGCCACCTAGTTAGTCAACACCCAAAGCTCCACCAACCGAGCAAGACCCGCCCAGGCTAAGCCTCTACATACAACAGATAGAGATAAAGTCCCAGTAGTGCATGTCAGAAGTCTGTTAGAGAAGACAGTGTAGATCAAATCTGACTCAAGTACAGACAAACCCATTCGTAGAGTTGTCTTTGCTCACAAACCAAGTTGCACATAGTGAATAATGCAGAAAGATAGAACCACACAATGTGTACCTCAAAGAGATCTGATTGTTAAGTAAAAATAATTTGTAAACATCACTGTTTGCTAAACCCACGCAAAATAAAAGAGAAGGAAATGTGTAAGTGAGAGGGTATGTGTTAAGTGTTGAAGGTATAAGCAAAAGTTAAAAGTATGAGTAAGTGAGAAAAGAATCCTGCTGCCCTGCAGCCTAAAGCCTAAATTCAGTAGCTCAGTGTAGAACGTGACAGGAGCATGATAAGTATTGCTTATATTGCTTTTAGTTTTTTTTTTTTTTTTTGTAAAGAGAATAGATAGAAGTTTTATATGTTAGTTCTGTCTGTAAGTCAACGATATAGGGATAAAGGGTAGAAGTTGTCCTGAGTTTGACTGTGTAACCCCAATCGTCTGTTGAGTGCAGAGAGGAAGACAAGCACGGTTTGTTTTTCCCCAGGAAAACTCTGCTCATCGGAGTGACCTTAAAGCAAGGGAGTTGAAACCCGGCGAGACTAAAGAAGCTCTGTTGTTTTTTTTTCCCCAGCAGTTAGTTAGTGTAGTGCTAGCATTTAAGTTTTTCATGGCCACTGAAGTAATCCAGGATGTTTGTTCCCATGAGCTTTGAGTTTCCAATGCCACTGCAGACGTTGTTGCTCACAGCCAGGGCTGCCTGGCAGTCACCCCCAAATGCCGTCAGAATTTCCTTTGCTTAACCTGGGCTTTCTTTCCCCTTCCTGCTACAAATTTCTTCCTTTTGCCCACCTCTTTTCCCTCCCCTGTGTGGTGGTTTTAGGCAGATTTTGGGAGAAATGCTCCTGATCTGCCCCCAGCTCTGCACACAGACATTGCTGCTGCAGCTCCAGAGAAGGGAACAAAAGGGGCATCTCTGCAGAAAACTTGGCTGGGAGGTCTTTGAGTTCCTTAAAACCACCAAGAGCAGAGCCCCTCATTGACACAGTCTTTGGCCACAGGGAAGGCGGAGATAAACCAAATGAGAAATGGCACAGACAAGACATATCTTTGTGGACATAAAAAAAAAAAAAAAAAAAATTAAAAAAAAAATTAGGCCCCTCAAAATGAAACCAACAAGAAGTATCAAAGATGACTTTTATTACAAGTGATTTTCCAAAATTGGCCAGCAGTTTAGTGTTCCTGAAACCATCCAGTCATCAGTGTCCACACTGCAGCCCTGAGCTCCTGGTTCCTCAGGCTGTAGATGAGGGGGTTCAGGGCTGGAGGCACCACTGAGTACAGAGCTGACAATGCCAGATCCAGGGATGGGGAGGAGATGGAGGGAGGCTTCAGATTAGCAAATGCACCAGTGGTGGTGAACAGGGAGACCACAGCCAGGTGAGGGAGGCAGGTGGAAAAGGCTTTGTGCCGTCCCTGCTCAGAGGGGATCCTCAGCACAGCCCTGAAGATCTGCACATAGGAGAAAACTATGAACACAAAACAACCTAATACCAAACAGACACTAACTGCAATGAGCCCAAGTTTCCTGAGGTAGGATATAGAACAGGAGAGCTTGAGGATGTGTGGCATTTCACAGAAGAACTGGCCCAGGGCACTGCCATGGCACAGGGGCAGGGAAAATGTATTGGCCGTGTGCATGAGAGCATTGAGAAAGGCACTGGCCCAGGCAGCTGCTGCCATGTGGGCACAAGCTCTGCTGCCCAGGAGGGTCCCGTAGTGCAGGGGTTTGCAGATGGACACATAGCGGTCATAGCTCATGATGGTCAGGAGGGCAAGCTCTGATCCAAGAAAGAAGATAAGTAGAAAAACTTGTGCAGCACATCCTTTGTAGGAGATGGTCCTGGTGTCCCAGAGGGAATTGTGCATGGCTTTGGGGACAGTGGTGAGGATGGAGCCCAGGTCGGTGAGGGCCAGGTTGAGCAGGAAGAAGAACATGGGCGTGTGCAGGAGGTGGCCGCAGGCTACGGCGCTGATGATGAGGCCGTTGGCCAGGAGGGCAGCCAGGGAGATGCCCAGGAAGAGGCAGAAGTGCAGGAGCTGCAGCTGCCGCGTGTCTGCCAATGGCAGCAGGAGGAAGTGGCTGATGGAGCTGCTGTTGGACATTTGCTGTGCCTGGACATGGGGACATTTTGAAGAAAGAGACAAGTCAGGGCAGACTTTGCTAAGCAATTTCCAAACCCTTTCTCCTAGCCCTGCCCCTGCTGCTCTGTCCCACCCAATTTTCCTTTTCTCAAAGCCCTTCCTTCAGCCCTGTGCCTGGAACTCTGCTGGGATCTGGCCCCATTGCTGTGACGAGCAGGGGCTCTGCCCATGGACACCGAGGGGTCAGCTCTGCTCTGCAGCACTGGGGTCATGGGAACAGGGACAGGGGCCAGTCCTGGGGTTGAACTTCATCAGCCCAAACTGCTCCTGAGGCAGAGGGGCTTGGCAGCATCTCCTGTTCCAGGGCTAAGGAACGGTGATGGCCAAAGGCAGCTGGAGACTGTTTCCTGCTGTGCCCAGGGAGATCAGAGAGAACTGTGCAAGGCAAGAGCATTGGCTGTAACTCAGTGAAGGCTGAGAGGAGCTGCTCTGTCACTCCGTCTGTCCCCAGCTGCCCTTTCTGAGATCGTGGGCAGTCCCTGTGTTCCCCTGAAAATCAGCCTGACACAGCTGAGAGCAGAGGGAGCCACAGCAGAGCAAATTGGCTCAGCCTTTCTCACAGTCTCAACCCCACTCCTGGCCAAGGACACCCCATTCCCCCAGTGTCCCCTGGAGGCAGCTCACAGCTTGGATGGCATCCCCAGGACACACCCAGGGTCCTGTCCATGGCACTGCTGGAGGAGAGTCAGCTCATTCCCAGCCTCCAGCCTGCCCTGCACAGACCCTCCTGGGGGAGAGGGAGCTGGGACACCCCATTTGCAGTGTCTTGGCATAGAGATCTGTGAAAAATCATGGAATAGTTTGGTCTGGAGAGGAGATTCAATATCCCAGCACAGCTTGGTGGCACTTTCCCCCCACTGCCTGCCCAGGGCTCTGCTGCCTGGAGCTTTCCCTGCCTGCAGCTGCTTCCCTGTGCCCAGGGCTGGGCCCTGCCAGTGCTGCCAGAGCCCAGCCCAGCCCTGGTGGCTCAGCTCTGCCCTGCAGAGCCCTCCCAGCTCAGGCACTGCCCAGGAGCAGCTCTGGCTCTGCAGGCTCTGATGGCTATGTCAGAGCAACCCTGAGGAGGCTGAAAAGTGACACTGATGGTGCCTGCAAGGGACCCTCAGCTGATTTCTGTCACTGCCTGGTTTATTAAGATCTGAGAGAAAATAGTTTGATTTTTCTCAACCTGAACAGAGAGTTGAATAACTATGTGCAATTTCCCATCCTGGCAACACAGAGCAGTAGATTAAAAAAGCAGGATTTTCTCTTTTATGCAGCCCTTGCCTTGCTGTGCTCCCTGTATAATCTACTTGGAAATGTTCAGGAGTTAAATGTCATGCTGAGAGCAGTCTTGAACCATGCAGCATCCTCACCACACAAAGAAAACTCTTCCATCCCTTACCAGCTGCCTCCTTCCTCCCAGATCTTGTCCCCCACTGCTGGGAGCAGCTCCCAGGGCTGGCTGAAAGCTGTCCCTGGCAGGCAGCAGAGTCCCTGCCCCAGCACAGCGCCCTGGGCTGCAGGACCCTGCTCTGCAGGACAGCCCTGGGCACCCCTGGCTGCTCTCCACAAGAGATAATCAGAGAATGTACTCACAGAGTCTGTAGGCATTGGGATGTTGCAGCTTTAGGAGATCCCCGCAGGAGCTGCAGCTGCCTTGTCCTGCAGCCAGAGGTTCCTGTGTCAAGGGCTGTGAGTGATTCTCCCGCAGTCACTTCTCAGCTCCTTCCCAGCCCTGAGTGATTGAAGCTCTCTGTGCATGTGTGCTGTGCCCGGGGTGGCTGCAGGCAGTGCCCCAGCCCTGCTGGGCTAGGAGAAGTGCTGCTCATTAAGAGAAATGTGGTTTTAAGCTCTTCTTGGCTGCCAGGAGCTGCCTCTGTGCCAGGAGCCCAGCCCAGCTCAGCAGCACACACAGCACAAGGACTTTAATGAACCTCTCAGGCTTTGTGCTGAGGCCCTGAACATCAGTCCCTGAGAGGGAGCTGAAGAAACCTCTCAGGAACTCCAAGTCAGAATCGAACTCCAAAGTTTCTTGAAGTTTTAATGGGTCCCACTGAGGGACAGGACAGAGAAAGTGTCCCCAGGCCCCAGCCAGAGCAGAGAACTGGAGGTAGTGATGATAGGTGGGGACAAAGAGAAGCCAAGTCCTGGTGTCCTGGGGCACAGCAGCCTCTGTGCCACCAAGGGCTGTGAGGAGACAC
>JANEHK010001170.1:0-14441 GCA_025960845.1 Tachycineta bicolor | reverse complement strand
GCGTCCCGGGCGTCTCGGGCCAGCGGCAGCCGCGGCTCACGGTGCGCCCCGACCCCTCCGCAGAGGTACGAAAGGACCGGCGCCGCGGATGCGAAGGGCAGCCGGTCCGTGCTGTGTGTGCCCCCGTTCGCCAAGGAGCTGTACCTGGAGATCGTCTGCTCGCCGGCGTACTGCACCCGGGGAAGCTACGACTGCGTGCTCTACAGGCACTTCGAAACACCGCGGTGAGCTCTGCGGGAGCGACTCGTGGGACGCTCTGTGTGTTTGTGCCACACGCTGGGGACGTGCGCATCTACACCCCCGGCGCGGGTGCCGTGCGGTTTTAGGATGTCCCCTTGCACTGTCCTATCACTAGTGTGCTCTGCTTGGACACACTCGTCCTTCAGAAGTCATCTCCAAGTCTCCTGCCTCATCATTTCACCGTCCAGTGCCGAGGGCTCACAAATGCTGCCCACAAACGCAGTTTTCAGCTGAATAGTCAGGAGAGTGGATGTGTTGCCATCTTCTCTTCTGACGCCCGTGCCCGAGCATCTTTCATACGGCTGCCAGGGCTCTCTGTTGGAGTTATCCCCAGCTGTTCCATAGATAAGGTGGAGATTTTGTCCGAATGCTACGCTCTCATAACGTTCACCTTGTATACCGTTCCCAGAGGGCTCCCCTTCGTAGCCTGGCTCCATCCGGTGCATGCCAAATCTTTCAGTGGCTATTGATAGCTTTATTTACAGGCAAGGAGTGAGTCACGATGAATAGGTACATTCTTTTTGTGTGGAAACGCTTGAGATGCAGGGAGGGCAGGGAGGACACACAACCAGAAGGATTTACTCTCTCTTCACTGGTGAAACTCTCTGGGTTTTTTGTAGGCTGGTCCAGGAGGGAGACATCCTGTGTGTTCCAACATTTGGAAATGCTGAGTTTATAGAGCTAAATGCAGACAAGTTCCTAAGGTGGGTGTCAACAACCTTTGGCTCTATTACTTGGTACCAGAAGAGCAGAGATAGTTTTCCACGACTGACTCTCTTGAAATCAGTTTATTCCATTCTGATCTGTCCCTGGATTTTAGTGTTTTATCTGTCTCTTCCCCTGGGAAGAGGGAAATGTTTTTGTTGGATTATGCAGGGCTGCAGCTAAGAGGGAGGCCTCCGTTAGCTCATTCGAATAGTCAGGAAGGGAAGAAAGGAAGAAAAGAGGTAGAGGTGGGGGTCCTAGGTATCCCTTCCAACTCAGAGGTATCTGAGGGGGATAAAGAGTGAAGAGAAGCGAGTGCCCTGAGGGCAGTCACAGCCCCATAAAGAAAGCAAAGCGGGAGCTGGGCTTCTCAACTTGTTACAAACAGCAAAATGTGAATATAAGCCCTGGGAATTCATGTTAGAAAAACATTTCTGTTTGGCTGCCAATTCTGCCTTTTCTTGGTTTTGCTCGTGTGGCTTTAGAACGGTGATGCTAAATGGGAGAGGGAAGGTCCCCTGTGCATTGGGATAAGGGTGCTCTGAGTGCATTCCCAACATTCACACTTCCTGGTCCTCGCTTTTACTGCAAGAGGACAAGAGCATCTCTGCTTACCTGTAATTTTCAGCTGTCTTCTTGTTGACATTTGTATTGTTCCTTCCTTCAAGATCCCGGCTAAGCAGTTTAGAGCGCTCGCTTTTTTCCCCTTAGGTGGCCGGAGCTTTATTTCAAGGTGAAGAAGACTGTAGGCATGGTGGAAGGCGAGCAGTCCGAGGGGTACCTGGTGGACACCCAGAACACGTCTCTCTATCTGGTGAGACAGAGAGAGGAGGTCTGGGGCTCAGCTCGCACTGCGGGTGACGAATGTTCCTGTGGAGGCCTGTGCCTCCTGCCATTGGGAAGTGACGCTCCGGGATAGATTTTGTCACTCGGCCCCGGTCTTTACTTGGGTGATGTTTTTCCTTCCTCACAGGTGGGTTCAACAAACAGCACTGTCCCATCTGCCCCAGCCTATGACAGCAACGAGCTCTGGAGCAGTTTGTCTCCTGTGGGGCTTTCTGACGTCGTGAAGCAGCTCTGCGATGCTCTGCGGCCTCACCTGAAGCGTCGGTGAGTTAGGATTCCTTGGGGTGAGCCCAGGGAGAGGTGGGAGCGCGGGCACAGGGAGCGCTCCCTGTCTGTTCCAGGCCCGGCGCGCTGAGCGGCGTGGGCAGCGTTCTCCTCTCGGGGCCCAGCGGCAGCGGGAAGCTGATGGCTGTCAGAGCTGCGTGCAGCTGCCTCAACCTCCACCTCTTCAAGGTAATCCCTCCCGTGCCCAGAGCATCGCTGGATTTACAACACACAGAGAATTATTTTTAAGTCAGCCCTGCCTTCACCTGGCTCAGAATCTCAGCATGTAGAACAGCATACCTCTTTTGTTCGCTCTGACGGTCCAGGATTGTCCCACAAATGCTTTCGTTTCCTCGAGTCTGTAGAGATGTTTGCAAAAGTGAGAGGAAGTCGTGTGGTGACTTTTCTAGGAGACTTTCTGAAATTCTGAAAGTATGTGGAGGAAAAATGGAAAGAATAGGGCTGGAAGGTTCCTCTTTTTGTGGAAGGAAATCGCGGGCTTGCTCCTTCTTTCGGTGGATATTTGTAAACTCTTTTCCTGTTCTTTTCTCTGCAAGCAAAGCTGTAACACTGGGTCATTGGAGCAGGTAGATATTGCCTTGTCCTGCTGCTGTGCAGCTCATCTGGACATGATCCTTTGTGGTGCTGAGCTCTGCCTCTTCTGAGGATGAAGCTCAGGGAATCCCAGGTTTGGGTCTCCCTGGACAGCCCGGCAGCGCCAGGAGGCAGCACTGCCCGTTCCCAGGCTGCTCTTCGAGGCTCACCTCTCCCCCTGGATGATTTCATCAAGCGTTTGCTTTGTAAACAGTGTCTGGGCCTCTCGCCACCTATAACTTCCCGCCAGACACCGTCACCTTTACTTTCCTCCTGCACTTTGAGCCTGTCTGGCACTGCTCGAGCAGTTTCCTGGGCCACCTCCTCTACTTACTGCACTGTTCTGCGAGATACTTTGTTCTCCCGGTCTTCCACAGCTCTCACCTCCCTTCCAGCTTAGGTTGCTGAGCTGTGATACCCACTGTGTGGATCTCTCTGGTCCCTTTGGCTCACCTTTTTCAGAGTAGGACGCTCCCGCCTGCCTCACCTCCTGCGGAGGGGCAGGAAGCGGCCATTTAGCCGCGCCGAGGCGTCCTGGGCGCGCCCGTTCTGAACGTGCCCCGCGCGTGTCTCTGGGGGCCGGGGCTGTGGTCTCCTGGCAGCCGTGGGCCGCCCGTGCGGGGCTGCGAGGCGCGCTGTCCCCGCGCGCAGCCGTGCCGTGCGCCGTGTCCCGCAGGTGGATTGCGTCGGCCTGTGCGCTGACACCAGCGCGGCCGCGGAGGAGAGGGCGCGGGCGGCCTTCAGCCAGGCCCAGCGGTACCGGCCCTGCGTGCTGCTGCTCACGCACGTCGAGGCGCTCGGCAGGGAGCGGGACGGGCTGGGAGAGGACGCCAGGGTCATCGCCGCCCTGAGGCAGCTGCTCCTGGACGCAGACCCGGCACCGAGGTACGCGCCCCGCGCCTTGGCTCCGGGCGTCCCGGGTAGCTGCCGGCTTCTGCCGACGGCCCGGCGTGGGCGATGGCAGCGTTAGGGGCACCTCCGCTGGCACCGTCCCCTTTCTCTCCACAGCCACCCCGTCCTGGTGATTGGCACGACCTGCGAGCCCCAGGACGTCCCCACAGACGTGCAGACGGCTTTCCTTCACGAGGTGAAGATCGAAGCCCCTTCAGAGGAGCAGAGGAGGCTGATGCTGAGCGTGCTGACTGCCAGCCTGCCTCTGGGCAAAGAAGTGAGCCTGTCCAGGCTGGCCCGCAGGACTGCCGTGAGTGGAACCGCAGCACCGCGTGCAGATGGGCGGGCTGGGACTGCTGGGCCAGTCTCCCCTGGCTGGCCTTGGAGAGAGGGGGTAATTCCCACAGCCCAGACAACTTCTTCAGTGCTTAATCCTGGCGCTCAGGATTTAAATACAGATTTCTAGCGCCTACGGACTCCGCACCTTTTGCAGAGGTCTTGGCTGATGTACAGCTCCGCTAACAGCAAAAAAGTGAAGTGGGAGCCTTTAACCAGAGGCTCAAGGAGCAGCTCTGCAAGGAATTTTTCCCCATACTGGTACTGACCTAGGTGTAGCTCTGGTCAGGGACTGAACTGATGCTCTTTGTCTCTGCCTTCACAGGGATTTGTGCTGGGAGATTTCTGTGCCTTGTTGTCCCACAGCAGCCGGGCTGCTTGCACCCGCATCCAGGCCTTGAGGTAGCACAGGACGGGGGTGGGGAGGGCAGGGGCAGCGGCCAGTGGTGGGTGGGCAGAGCCTGACTCCTTTCCCTTTCTTTCCTCACCAGTTTTCCAGGCGGGCTGAGCGAAGAAGTGGAGAGGGATTTTTGCACTGCCGGGTTCCCGGTGCTCGAGGAGGATTTCAGTGCTGCGCTGGACCAGCTGCACGACGCCCACTCGCAGGCAGTGGGAGCCCCAAAGGTGGGGTGCCGGGGCACAGGGTGGGGGTGGCTTCTGCAGGGCTCTTGGTCAAGGTGCCCCTGGCAGATCTTGCAGGGCTGTGCTCTGACACTTTGCTTCCCGCTCCGTCCTTCCTCCTCTTGGGGGGCAGAGGCAGCCTCACAGATCCCCCCAGGCACCTGGCCTGAGGGAACAGAGAGGCTGTGCCACAGGCTGGTGACGGAGATTCTCCACATGTGTGATAAGCCTTAGACATGATCCCTGGCCTTGGATGCTGCTGGAGCTGGCATGGACTTTTCTGACAGGCAGGCAGTTTGAAGAACTTGGGGTTTCCTCAGGGAAGGTGACATGGCGAGTGTGAGAGAACCAGCAGTCAGCTTCTCAGAAGGGGTGTGATGTGCCTCTGCCAGCTCGGCACCCAGGGAAGCAGCATTTGGGGTGACTGGTTTGGCTGGGTAAGGTGGTGTTAGGACCAAGCAAAGATCAGAACCTCTTTTCCATGCTTGTGAGTGCAGACAGCTGAGTTCAGCACAGGACAGGAAGCCCTGGCCTTGGAGCAGTTCCTCTGGCACTTTCCCCAGCTGCCCACTTAATTCAAGAAGTGAGCTCTGCTTTGTGGTGTTCGCCGAGTTTGCTGTTAAGACAAATAACCACAGAGCATGCTCAGCAGCGAGCTGTGTGAATGGGAGTTAATTGTGTTTGTATTTTACGTTTCTTTATTGATTTCTCAGTAATCGCTTGTGGTCAGGAAGCCCATTAGCAGACCTGGGTACTCTCAACATACATCACTTTCGGTTTCCTGCTTCACTTTCTGGTTACATTTGTCTGCACTTACAGCCTGAGCCTTCTGGAGAAAACTGATTCCAAACCCCGACTTGTTAACAGTGTCTGCACCATGTGCTCCCCTGAAAACAGCCTTCCTGCAGTTCCCAGCTCCTGTGCTCATGTCTGTAGAGCTCTTTCTAGCGAGGCAGGATGAGCAAAAGTGCAGAGGAGAGGGCACCTCTTGCATTCATCGTCACTGCAGAAGGGCCTGCCACCTTTTGCTTTACAAGTCAAGGGGTTTTTTTTCTGAAAATCCTTGTTTTGTTTGACCTAATTTTCCTGGTGGATAGCTAAAGAAATAAAAAAAGATAACATCGTCTCCAGTAGCCAGGGAAGGAGATGCAAATAGGCTGAGGGGGAAAGAATTTTGCCCTAAGCTATTTTTAAACTCCCCGCTTGTGCTGGCAGCAAGAGCCAGCAGGTGGGGGGTGGTGTGGGGCTTTGCTTTCTCTGCATGTTCCCAGGAGAGCTGCTCTGACTCTCAGGAGGATGTAGTGCAGGCTGTGGCATTCCAGCTATTCCTAAAGCCATAAGCAGAGCAGCAGCGTGCTCTGGGATAGTTTTGCTCAGCACAAAATAACCCAAGAGGCATTGGCTCACCTGTTCAGCTTTGGTGTCTCTGTTCTCTGTGGCCCCTCACACGTCTGCAGCTGACCCCATCCCTGTCCATTTCTCGTGAGTATAGGTGGACTCTGTTCTTGCATCCCCGCTTTCAAGAGCAGTGAGTGTTCCATACACTGTCCTGCAGGGATGCCTGTCCCTCACACCCTCCATGTCCCGGTCCTGGCAGCCTGGGTTCTGTCCCTCTGTGAGGTGTGAAGCCCTTGCACAGTCTCACCCCTGTGGGAACCAGGGTGTCCTGAACACAAGTCACTCACAGTTGCAAGATCCAGATTTCTTTTTTATTTTTTTATTCTTATTTTTACCTTCCCTCATGCATCCCAAAGGCTGCCTGCAGCAAGACTCTCTCCCCTCAAAGCTGCAGGCAACCCTGGCAGGTATTTTCCCTGGGGTATTTTCGCTGACTGATGTTATGAGGGGCAGTGAGATTGGAGATGAGGTGCACTCTGCTTGGGGACGTCTTTGTAGGGTTTGTTTCCTCCACTGCAAAGCTCGGGAGAGGGGAAATGTGGATACTGGATACTGGAGCTCTCCGGGCAGGCTCGGGGCTCAGGAAGAAGTGCTGACAAGGATTCTCCCTCTCTTGGCAGATCCCCTCGGTGTCCTGGCAGGATGTTGGTGGGCTGCAGGAGGTGAAGAAGGAGATCCTGGACACTATCCAGCTGCCCCTGGAGCACCCAGAGCTGCTGTCGCTGGGGCTGTGCCGCTCTGGTCTGCTGCTGTACGGGCCTCCAGGGACAGGGAAGACCTTGCTGGCAAAAGCCGTGGCAACAACGTGTGCCATGACATTCCTTAGGTGAGAAATGCTGGGAGGGTTTCACACGATGTGACCGACGTCCTCCTGGCAGGGGACAGGTGGGTGACCCCTGATTGACCTCCCCTTCTGGCTGCCCCACAGCGTGAAAGGGCCCGAGCTCATCAACATGTACGTGGGGCAAAGCGAGGAGAACGTGCGCAACGGTGAGCGTGTGCAGCCTGCTCCTGCACCTGGGGACAAGGGGCTTTTCTGCAGTGCTGCAGGGAAGGAGGCAGTGCTTAAAGCCCCCTCCCGACCCCCACCCACAGCTCTCGGCAGGGGCTTGAACCCAGCTGTCTCCTACAGCCCGTTCCCTGCTCCCTGCAGCCTCCCCTCCTGCTCTCCCCGCTCCTGTTGCTCCTGCCCCTGGTGTTCCTGATGGGACAGCAGCCCCTCAGGGACACAGCTGAGCCTCAGGGCCCACCCTGCTGGGTGCTGCCTGCCCCCAGTCTGTTGAGCCGTCGGGCAGGAGTAGTTGGCGGTGCTGATACAGTGGGCTTGTGGTTTCCACAGCTCTTCCCTGCTGGGAATGCAGCAGGTCCTATTGCTGTTGACTGCTCCTCCACGTCTTTTTCACCTTTTGTGCTGTCTCCTCACAGTGTTTGCCAGGGCCAGGGCGGCTGCTCCCTGCATTATCTTCTTTGATGAGCTGGATTCCCTGGCCCCCAGTCGTGGGCGAAGTGGAGATTCAGGGGGTGTCATGGACAGGTGAGTGAGCGTCAGGCGTCCTTGGGGGAGCAGGATTCCTGCCTCGGCTGCAGCCAGTGCATGAGACTGCCCCGAGAGGCAGAGTCCATTCCACCGCTCTTTCTCTGTTTGTCCCCCTCTCTGCTCCCTTAAGCCCTCAGCACAGCCTGTCTCTTCTCTCTGGGCATTAGTACTGCTGTTTGCATTGCCTCAGGTCCCGATTGCCCAAGCTAGTTGTGCAAACATTTGGTTAAGACAGTCTCCTCCATCTGCTTCTGTGGCTGCCAAGTGCTCTCTTTGGCCTCTCCAAGGTCATCCTTCACACCCCTGCTGTGCTGTCCTCCTATTAGCTGCTGTTTCCCCGTGGTGGGAAACCTTTCAGCTGCTTCTGGTGGAAGTAAAGTATGTACAGCTTAGAGATGCCCAGAAACAGGGTTATTTTCCCTAGGCCTCCTCTGCTCTTCTGCTAAGCTGGCAGTCCCCATCCATTCTTCGTGCTCTGAAGAGCTGTCTGGGGTTTGGATTACTATGCATTGAGCCCAAGTGCTGTGCTGGAGAAGTCTGGATGGCTGCATAAGGGCTCTTCAGGGAAGGGAAATAGGAGCTGCAGCCCAAGAAATGGACCTGCCACTGGCATTTCCATTGGTGGCTGAGGGAGACACCGGGTGACTTGCCAAGGCCTGGTTCTAGGTCTGCTGTCTTGCTCCTTGCAGAGTTGTGTCACAGCTCCTTGCAGAGCTCGACGGCCTTCATTCCAGCAGAGAGGTGTTTGTCATTGGAGCCACGAACAGGCCTGACCTCTTGGACCCGGCTCTGCTGCGGCCGGGCAGGTCTGTCAGTCCCCTCCCGCCCTGCCTCACTCCGGGGGGCTCCCCACAGCTCCTGGGCCGCGGGCTGAGCACCTGTGGCCGGTTCGCTTTGGCCCGTTCCCAGCCGTCTCCCCTCCGCTGACAGGTTTGACAAGCTGGTCTACGTGGGCATCAGCGAGGAGCGGGAGTCGCAGCTGCAGGTGCTGAGCGCTGTCACCAGGAGGTGAGTGACCCTGGGCCCTTGCAGCGTCCTCCCAGCGCCTCGCAGGAGGTCACAGCCCCCTGGGGCTGGTGCTTAGCGTGCTCCATCTTGGCTTCATGTCAGCCCTGGGGAGCACCTGAGGTCGCTGAGCCACAGCCAGCAGCTGGGGCAGGAGGACAGAGCAGTTTCCAGAAGCTGAACTGGGACTGGTTTTGTTCTACAAGGTGGGCAAAGCTCAGCCTGCCTGTCCCAATGGAGGGGTTGGTAGAGTTTTCCAGCCACCGTGCCACTATGGCCTTCTTAAGGATCTCAGCCGTATCTTAATGGTGTAGTGAGACTGCAGTGCAGCTGCAGGACAGGAAGCTCCCGTTTGTTTCCTGCAAGAGCTCCCCTGCTGTTTGCCCATCCAAGTGTGAAGGCAGCTCCGTTCAGCTCGTTGCCTCTCCTGTGGTGCTCAGGGGTGTTCAGGCTGTGATCTGTGTCTCTTCCCAATCACTGCTTGTGTGGGATCACTGAGCAGCAGGGTTTGGCCGCTCTCCAGCTGCTCTGAGCTCCTGAGAGCAGCTCTGAAGGGAGAAAAGCAAGCCCTGCAGTTCAAGTGCAGGGGTAGCACCCGCCACAGCTGGGCGAGTGGCTGTGCCTGCCTCTGCAGGGACTCTGTCCTGGATAGCTGTGATCATCTCTGCCTGTGACCAGAAGTTAGTAGGAGGGGTGAGAACGTGAGCTGGCTGCAAGCAGCTCGTCACAGCCTGTGTCTTGGCCACCATGCCCTCCAGCAGCTGCTGGTCATGCTGAAGGAGGCTCACTGTCTGCAGCGTGGCTCTGATGGGATGGTTTGGTGTTACAGTGGTTTGTACACTGTCATTAAACGTGTTCTCATCCAGCCCTGGCTGTAGGTTGTTCCCGGGCATGTGGAACACTTAATTTATCTAGGTGAGAAGTCAAACACCAATGGCATAAACAGATGGTGTTCTAGAAAGTCCACCCTGCACCATGACCCCGAGACTACTCCCTGCATCCTTTGTGCTTCCTAGCCTGGAACCAGAGAGGTCCAGAGAAGCTGTGGGTGCCCCATCCCTGCGCGTGTTCAAGGCCAGGCTGGCTGGGGCTTGGGGCGTCCTTGTCTAGTGGAAGGTGCCCCTGCCCATGGCAGGGGAGTTGGAACTGGATGATCTTTCAAGATCCCTTCCAGCCCAGGCCATGCTGTGCTGTGGCGCTGTGATTCAAAGTTTCTTTTGATCCTGCTTAGCAGGAGAGAGGACCTTACTGCAGGGATGTTTCAAAGAGAGGTGATTGTTAAAAAAAAAAAAAAATAAAACAAAAAAATTTTTTTTTTTTTTTTTTGTGCATGCAGAGCACATTCTGGAAGTGGCTGAACATGGGTACTCTGCTTGTTCCTGCCCAGTCACAGCGACTGCCACAGTTGTCCTGGTCTGTTTTTTCTTGGCTTTTATACCTGCGTTTTTCTCTCTTGGCAGGTTTGAACTGGATCCATCCGTGAATCTCACCACCATCCTAGAAAAGTGCCCGGCTCAGCTGACAGGAGCGGACATCTATGCCCTGTGTTCAGATGCCATGATGTGTGCTGTCAAACGCAAGGTGGAGTGGATTGAGGAAGGTAGGAGCCCTGCCCTTACCTGTCCCAGTTGTTGGAGCAGCCCAGCACAAGGGCAGAGAGGAGAGCTAACCACTGCTGGTAGCTGGGCCCTGTGAGAAGATCCTCAGCAGCTTTGGGACCACAGTGCTGGGCTCTGGGTTATTGCCAGGCAGGCAGTTTCTGCAGGTGTGGTCATCTCCACCTACAGTGCTTGGCCCCCGGAGAAGGAGAGAGACACGGGTTTTCCTTGCAGTCTTTGATGGCTGGAGAGTGTGCTTTTGGATCTTGCCAGCTGCCCCCGTTCTCAGCCCTTCCATGTTGTTCTCTCACGCAGGGCTGGACACTGAGAAGTCTGCTCTGATCCTGACCATGGAAGACTTTCTGCAGGCTGCTGCCAGGTTGCAGCCATCAGTCTCTGAGCAGGAGCTGCTCAGGTACAGACTCATCCAGCAGAAGTTTGCAGCCTCCTAAAGCTCAGCAGAGCTGGGACTGGAGAACAGGCACAAACAGGCACCTGCCTGCTCTTCTCTGATGCCCTCCCTTCTTTTGAGCCCGGCTGGAAATAGCGTCGGTGCAGTTTCCAAGCCGAGGCCTGGTGGAAGTGCTGCTCTGCTCCTCCAGGAGCCCGGTGGGTTCTCTAAGGGTTCCTCAATGTCAGCAGTGCCTGCGGCTGCTGGGAACGTAGCAGGGTGACTTCCTTGCGGGGACAAAGCCGTGGGCAGTGTAGCAGTGTCTCCATGGGTCGCAGGCCGTTCATTGGTGGGGGAGCAAGGCACAAACTGCGCCTGGTTTGGCAGCAGGTGCAGGGCTGGAGGCAGCTGCTTGTTGGGCCCTTGGCCCCCGGTGAGAGATGCGGGCCAGAGGGCAGCGGGACACGGGGCACTGCTGCTCCAGCTGGCCTGGACTTGACACAGTCTCTGAATAAACACAGTGTTTTTAGCAGTAGATGTTCACTGCCTGACCTCAGGTTAATGTTTCTGACGGTGTCTGTAGGCTTGGGAAGGTCCCTGCAAATTTTTGGGTGGGCTGGGTGGTGGAGAGGAATCATTGTCCTGCAAGTGGAGAGGGGAGCACACCTGTGAACTGAACTGGGGCCACTCTCATCCTGCCAGAATGGCTGGAGCCCGTGGTGGATGAGAAAAGCCTGACGGAGAGGCACTTGGTTGGCTGCAAGCTGAGCTCCCTCTGCAGAAGGAGCGCAGTTCTTGCTGGAGGCACTGGGTGACAGGACCAGGCAATGGGGGCAAAGAAATTCCCATTGGGTAAGAGGAAAAACTTGTCATGGGGAGAAGGGGAGCTTCAGCCTCAGAAACACTCAAACCTTGTCTGGAGCTGCCTGGTCTGCGGTCATTTGTGCTGAGCACCACATGGCCCAGACCCGCTGAGGTCCTGTCTCACCTCCCTCCGCAGCCTCACAGCAGCTGCTGGCAGCATCAGATATCCCCTCCTTCCCAGCCCATTCCAAGGGTGCCGAACAAATGGCACCCTGTGTGGCTGTGCTTGCCAGCTGCTGGGGCCAGGTGCCTGCAGCTGCCCTCAGCCTTGGTGCAGCCCAAGGGGCTGCTGGTGCCAGGCTTTGCCTCACCTGCTGTAGGCACTGAGCCTGCTGACAGCTGGATCCCTGGGCCAAGCGTGGCTGTGAGGGCCCGCTCCTCCTGGAGCTCCTCTGCTTGGGGCTGGCTCCACAGCAGCTTCTGGCACTCCGTGTGTGAGTCCCCAGCTGGTGCATGTCTGGAGCCCTGTGGCTCTGGTGCCTGAGCGTGTTTGGGCAGGGCTCTCCCTGACCGCGCTGCTGGATCTGGGCACCACACCTCCCCCAGGGAGGAGTGCAGGGAGCTGCAGCCACAGCAGAAACACTGGTGGAGGCTCCAGCGTGGAGCCTCCTCACTCTGGGAGCTCTACTGGGGGTGGGTACCCCTATATGGAGCAGAGGAGTGTCAAGAAAAGGAGCCAGCACCTGACTGGGAGGTGCACATGAAAAAGCCAGGTTCCAGCACACTCCTGGGAGCGGTGCTGCAGGGACTCAGCTGGGATGTGCAACCACCTGGGAGCCAGCTCACTCCTCCTGCTTCGAGGGGGCCCTGGAGGCCCTCAGTGCTGGCATGCTGGCACCTGCAGCTGGGGACCTGGAGAAGCTGGGCCTGCACCCATCCTGTGCTGCCCCCAGGCCGAGCACTCCTTGCACAGAGTCCTGAGGCTGCGGCCGTCCCCCTTGCCCCAGACCCTGCCCATACAGGGACACACGAACCACGATCGCAGGCAGCTCTCACAAGTGTTCTTCATTAAGGGGAGGGGTCTCCCAGCTGGCTCTCAGCCACGTCCCCACCCCCTGCTTGGACCCACAGTTGCTTGGAGCTCTCAACCACCACAGTCCCGTTTCTGTGGCCCCCTCAGCCCGTCTTCTTCACGACGTGGATGAAGTAGCAGGGCACGTGGGCCTGTCCCGGTGTGTAGGGCTGGAAGTCGCCCAGGACGCTGTGCTGGCACTTTCCCTGGAAGGCACCTTTCAGCAGAGCAGTGAAGGCCTCCAGCCGGTGCGGGTAGTACGAGAGCCGAAACTTGCTGCAAGAAGGCAGCCCTTGTGAGGCAGGGGGACGGGGGGGCGCAGTGCCAGCCACCCCCCACTCCAAGAGCCACCTCTGCAGCTCTTCTCACCTCAGCTCTGGGTCTGCCCCCGCCTCAGTGGGGGGGACCTGCACCGTGTAGTCCAGGGTCACCATGTGTGCCTTGTTGTTTACCAGCAGCACGGAGGTGGTGATGTCCTTGGTCAAGTCGCTCTGGGAGACCACAGGAGGACGTGTGTGTCCTGCGGGGACGCGGTGGCCCCCAGCCCGGGCACGGTCCTGCTGCCTGCCCCACCTGGCCCCCTTGGGGACGTGGGGCTGGGGCGAAGGGGATTGGGACGGGGCAGGGCCTGCCAGCCACCGACCTTGTAGTAGATGTTCTTGCCGGGCGGCGCGCAGCCCGTGGCCAGGATGTGATCGTAGTTGCGGTGGTCAATGACCAGGACACCCCCGGGCCGCACCATGCTGGCAATGTTCCTCAGGGCCAGCTTGTGGTCACTCTGGTCCCCTGGAAACTATGGTGTCTCCAAGCACTGGCTGTACCCCATGGCACAGCCCGTATGCCCTCATCTTACTCATACGCACATACGCATGCACACACAGATACCTGCCCCTGCCATCTTCCCCCAAATCTCAGCTCGGAGAACCCACAGCCCCACCCATGGCATGAGCTCGGGCACGTTCTCAGCCTCACTGGAGCAGAGCACGCCACGCGGGAAACCCACCACTAGACTTTGTGGCACGAGTCGGGGTGTGCCCCCAGCCTTGCTGACCTGTGACACTGATGCACCAATCCCCACCGTGAGCACGGAACCGGTGGGCCCACTCATGTCATGGACTGGGCAGCGGGGCCTCAGCTCCACCCTCCCTGGAGATAGGCCATGAAACAGCGGCTCCACTGCGTGTAACCCCGTCCCACTAATGCCATGAGTTAGGAGGCGTTCTCAGCTTGCTGGAAGACACTGTGCACACACGCATAGGTGCTCCCCCTCCTCTCCCCTGCCCCAGCTCACCTTTGAAATCAGGCAGGTGCGCAAAGGAGTTCCCGAGGCAGATGACTGCATCAAACCCATCCCCTGGCTTCTCCAGGTCCTTCTCCAGTGTGAGCCAGTTGGCCTCCTCAATGACTGCAGCACAGGGAAATGGATGAGGGCAGGGACACCCAACGGCCTCCCCTGCCTGCGAGACCCCACCCCAGCATCCCCCAACCCTTCCCAGGCCCCTGCGGCCAGCAAGGGCAAGGCCCACGGCTGGTCTTTGCCAAGCAGCTGGCGGGTCCCCCCGCGGCAAGGCCACCCAGAAGAGTGGCCTGAGCACTGCGAGGGGCCACGGACGGTGCGCAGGGGGGAACGTCAGAGTCCTCAGCCCCTCCCGGCCCCCACAGCCTCCGCACCCCATCGGTCGAAGGGCTCCTCCTTGCGCCGCTCCCAGCGCTCCTTCAGCGCGTACTTGAGCATCTTGTCGCTGGCATCGACGCTGGTCACCTGGAAGCCCTCCTCGAGCAGCATGATGGAGTCCACCCTGGGGACACGGCTGTCAGCGGGGCCGGGGGCACTGGGGATGGCCGGGGACAGCGAGGCCCCGGGTAGCCGCGGGCAGGGGGAAGGGACACCTGGGAGGCGGGCGGGATCGGGGCGCGGGGCCTCACCCGGTGCCGCAGGCCACGTCGAGGACGGAGCGGCAGCGGTGCTGGCGGAGCAGCGCCAGGAGCCAGCTGCGGTACTCGGCCGTGCGGCCCCGCGTGTCCCCGATGTACAGCTGCCACACGCGGGCCGCCCGTCCATCCGCGTACTGGTCCGGCAGCCCCTCCGCCCCTACTCCCAGCGATCGCGTCCGGTACACGCTGTCCACCATCCCGCCG
>JANEHK010001169.1:0-14442 GCA_025960845.1 Tachycineta bicolor | reverse complement strand
AAGTCAAAAAAATACAAGAGGACAAGTTCTGCCTTGGGGTTTTCATGGAAAGCAGTGGTAACTCCACATAGCCAGAGTCACCCTGGGGTTATCCCATGGACACGGAGCAGGCCACCTCTGGCCAGCATCACCAAGCTCATTCAGACCTGGCCCTGAGAGCAACGTGCGGTGATTGCAGCTGCGTAGTGAATCGCCACAGAGCTGCTGCTGCCCCAGTTAGCACAGCTCCAACAGTACCATCTACTCATTCACCTTTTCCCATATCAGGAGAACAACACATTGAGAATGAGGCATCAGCATCGAAATGTACAGACAGCACCGTCTTTTGGTAAGAAAACTCAGCGTGTCTTTCCCTTCCACAGCCAAACTTGAAAGTGTCTGGCATAGTGTAGCGCCTCTTTTTCTACCTCTTTCAGTTGCTCTCTATTTTTTTTGCAAGCTTGACACTACTTGGGGGGAGGTAAATAGGTAGAAAAAGCCTTTGCTTCATTCCCGGCATCACTTTTCTCTTTCTAGAGCCAGAGATGCTCCAAGGTTGAAGCATGGTGAGGGACTGGTCAGCAAGGGAAAGAACTCCCAAGCACTTTGCAAGGGCCAGCACTGAGCCAGGAGGCTGGAGGCCTTTCCTGTGACTTCCCGGAATAAGCAGGACACAGAAAATTGTTTGCAGTGGCCTGAAGCTCAAACAGAGCCAGTTTTTTCCAGCTGCTTCTGAACAGCCCAGTACAAAGGTGCCTTGTGTCTGGTGCTGCGACAAAAGCCTCTGAACAGGCAGCTTTTTGACCCAGGGTTGGTTTCATATGCCAAGGGGTTGTTTTGCAGGAAGCCTCCCAGCTGATCTCTAAGGAAGGCTGCCCAAAAGAAGGGATTGGAGCTTCCTGAGCAACAGACAAACCTTTCTGACTCCCCCAGATTTGACCTGTATGTGAAATATTCCCTGCTCACAACTGCCCAGGTTGCCAGGAATTCCACGGGTCCACCAAGCCTCAGGAGCCATCAGGATCCATCCCAACCCCTGGTACTCACCTCACAGTTGTGGGGGGTGTTGACAGAAATGCTCCCAAGGTTCAGGGTATCACTGCTGAGTTCAAGCAAGGGTCCTTGGCCTTCCCCTCTGAGGCTCAGGGGCAGCCTGCTCTCATGGCCTGGGGAGAGATGTCCATTTCAGTACAGTAATTCCCTCTGTTACACTGTATTTTCCAGGCTGCCTCAATGCTTGTCCCTGGCTCTGAGCTGCATGCAGCTCCTGGTGCTGCAGGACAAGATATGGACCCTTCTCTTCCCTCGGGAGATATCCCCTGGGGTTGACTTGCAATTTCTAACTCATTCCCTGGGCTGGTTTCCAATTTTAGCCGCCGGTTTGCAGAGTTTAAAACATCTCTGATGTCCTGTAGTGACAGGCCAAGGAGTAATAGGTGTAAATTGAAAGGAAATTTAGGTTAGATAGTAGGGAGAAATTTTTAACTGTGAGGGTGGTGAGACTGGGGCAAGTTCCCCAGGGGAGCTGTGGAGGTTCCAGCCCTGAAAGTGTTCAAAGCCAGGCTGGGTGGGGCTTGGAGCTACCTGGTCTAGTGGGAGGTGTCCCTGCCCATGGCAGGGGCCTTGGGACTAGATGATCTTCCATTCCATCCTTAAGGTCCATTCCATCCTTAACATACTATGACCCTCTGGTTTCCTTCCTATGCGCTTAGAGGAACTTGGAAATCCATTCCATGATGGCACAAAGCTCATTAAGAGTTTGGCAATTGCTGCCTGGCCAATTGGCAGGCAGCAATCACCCAATCACCTGGCCCAGTAGCACAGGACCTTGTTGCCAAAGTCCTCAGTTTCTGACACTCAGCACTGTGTTCTGTTTCCACAGACTGAGAGCTCCAAGGTGACAATTCCCACACAGGGAGAGAAGCAGGTGCTGGCCAAGGGTGGTTCTTGTACAAACAGCCTGGGCTCAGCAGGGCTCAGCCACCTGTGGCCTGGTGGTGTCTGGCAGTGGGAGGTGAGCCAGGGTCAGGGAACACATTTCTAACCCAGCTCCTACTGCCTGATGATGGATCCAGGTCAAATGGACCCATCCTGGAGGTTAGTGGTCTAGAGGGGCTTAGTGCTTGTTCACTAAAGCTGTTCTGCTCTCTAGCTCCTTGGCCTTTGAGGAAATGCTAGCAAAGCCATGGCATGAAAACTTCTCCCTGCACTCCCTGCCTGGGTGCTACCTCCGGCTGAGGTGTGGCGACCTGGTTCAGGAACGACACGGCAGCCACACACAGGCTGTTCGGGTCACTAGCTCACAGACACCAATGTGGTGGATGGCTAATGGCGTTTATTAACTGGTTACATGGAGTTATGAAACCTCTGTTTGCTACATCACATCCGTCTGCTTACGTTACAAGTTACGTGTTGCTTACCTTATCAAGGGTACTAACCAACTAGGTACTGAGGGAGGGGTTCTGTCTGCCCGTACAACGCGATATCTTCCGACCGCCTGTCCCTAATCTGCCACATTTCCCCCCCCTTCCATGACTAAGTAAAAAAGTATAAAAGTATAAAAGTATAAATGTTGTAAAAATATAAATGCCATAAAAATGCAAAAAGCTGTTAAAGTTAGTATAATAGGATACAAAAGTAATATAAAATGTTAGTAACAAGCGCACTTTATGGTAATTGCAGGCGTTCGACAAATAGGATGTCGACTTTCTCTAAACGGCTTCTAACAAATGACACTAACTTGTTTAAAATGCAAGGCCCAAAAATCAATACCAAGAGTATCATGGTGAGAGGGCCTATCAGGGTGGAAACAAGGGTGGCTAGCCATGGGGACTGATTGAACCATGACTCAAACCATCCTCGTTGGGCCTCTCTCTCTCTCTTTCTCTGGGCCAGTCTTTCTCTCAGTTCAGCCATGGAGTCTCGCACGACTCCAGTATGGTCTGCATAAAAACAGCATTCTTCTCTCAAGGCAGCACACAGGCCTCCTTGCTGCATGAGCAGGAGGTCCAGTCCTCGCCTGTTCTGCAGGACAACTTCTGAAAGCGAGGAGATAGATTCTTCCAGAGAGGAGATGGATTTTTCAATTCTCAGTAAGTCTTCGTCAATTGTCATTTGCAGCTGAGAAAGTCCTTGGTGTTGGGTCACGAGAGCTGAAACACCTGTGGCTGTACCGGCAGCTCCTAGACCAAGGAGCATTGCAATGGCTATACCTGTTATTACTTCTCTTTTGCGGAGCTGGATGGTTTCTTCTAAAAAGCGATACATTTCTTCTTCTTGGTGATACAGGACTCTAGGAACAATCAGAACTTGGACACAAAAGTCAGCAAGGTTATTGAATTTGCCAAGGTACACACAGGGGGTTATTCCGATTTGTCGACAAACCCACATTCCTGATACAAATGGGACTGCCTACTTATCACTCTTTTGGCTAAGTTGGATGTGCCTGGGGGGTGATCAGGGTTGGGTCTGTGCCCATGAGCCACTGCAGGCTGCAGCCATGTAGCGAATGATCTGCACTAGTGACCAAAGCTAGTTGCTTTGCACAATTTTCCTCCCACTCTTGTTTAAAAACAATCATCCCTGCCCCATCAAAAATCAGTCTGCAGGTTTGCTTTATGTCAAATGGGAGCATGTCATCCCCTCCAAAAACACCATCAATGAGAGTAGAAACCATAGCTGAATTGATCCCTCTGTCAGTGATTGCTTTAACAATTGCTTGTATATCCTTAGGATTTACCGGTGAGTACGTTCTCTGGTTTCCGCCTGCCCCCCCAATCGGACTGGAAAAGCTAGCTTGGCTGATGAATTCCAGTTAGCACATGCCATCTGTATCTTTCTCCAGTCTGTGAGGGGAGTTCGTTCTTTTTCTGACTTCCCCTCAACCCAGGTAGAAACATTATTTTTTACTGATTTTATATACTGTTACTTCTTCTTTGTCGGAGCCGGAGCCGGAGCCAGAGCCGGCAGCAGAGGACTGGCTGTCCCAGTCCCAGCTAGAGTCTGATCAGAGTCGGAAGTCGACTGACTGGCTGCTTCCGGGCTCGGGACCCTTTTGGTCGGGCTCCGACTCCGCCCCTTTCCCCTCAGGGTTGGGCCGTCCCTTCCCTCTCGGCCCCCGCCCCTTTCTCTCGGGGCTGGGCCACTCCTTCCCTCTGGGCCTCCGCCCCTTTTCCTCAGGGCTGGGCCGTCCCTTCCCTCTCGGCCCCTGCCCCTTTCCCTCAGGGCTGGGCCGCTCCTTCCCTCTCGGCCCCCGCCCCTTTCCCTCAGGGCTGGGCCACTCCTTCCCTCTCGCCCCCGCCCCTTTCCCTCAGGGCTGAGCCACTCCTTCCCTCTGGGCCTCCGCCCCTTTCTCTCAGGGCTGAGCCGCCCCTTCCACCTGTGCTGCCCCTGCCTCCTGCTGTAGGAGTGTCTCGCCTTAGAAAAACGTGCTTTTTGGCAAAGATGAGCTTCAGTTATCTCTTTGAGTTCTTTCTCCTTTTTCTGCTCATTAACAAACAGACTCTCTTTGGTTTCATTGGCAACAAGCCCACTATCTAAATGACCTTCTTTGTTTTCTGCCCTGCTTTCCCTCTCGGATTCAGCGCTATCTTGAGGCACATAGGGCGGCGGCCCCTCCCCCACTTTTCCAGCATTCCTAGCTTCTTCAGCTAGACTGCTGTAAATTGGCTGCATCTGTTTGATCCCTTCAGCGAGTGACCTTGAGTTTGAAGGCTCTGAAGCGAGCCCTTGCTCCTCTGAGCCTCTGCACTCTGCAGAACTAACGCCGTTAACACTCTGAACACTACCACTGACCTTCAGACTACATTCTTTTACACTCTGAAAATTCTCAACAACAGTTCCCTCTGAGAAAGTTTGCATTGCTGCCGCTATACCCAATTGAGGAGAAATCTTTAAACAATTTCGGGCAGCTTTCCAAGTTTCTTGCTCGAGCAGAGCTTTCTGCAAGGCTTCCACGACCCTTCCCCAAGCCTTAAGATTTTTCCCTGAGCCAGAAGACATTGTGTCGTCGGCAAGAGCCTTAGTGCATTGATCCCAAACGTCTGGGTGGAGGATATCCACCGGACAATCAATAATACTAAGTTGCAAAAGCCTCGTCACTGCGAGGATAAAATCTTTTGCTCTACAGTCTATACCCCATTGCTTATGAATCTGAGAAACGACCTTCACGAGAGCTTCCATCCTCTGCGCGGGTCCGGAGGCGTCCCTCCCGCCGAGCTGGCCCGCCGCTCGGCCGTCGTTCACCCGTCCAGGCGACTCCCGATCTCCCGGGCAACTCCCGGGTGTTTCGGCACCACTGGCTACCTCCGCCTGAGGTGTGGCGACCTGGTTCAGGAACGACACGGCAGCCACACACAGGCTGTTCGGGTCACTAGCTCACAGACACCAATGTGGTGGACGGCTAATGGCGTTTATTAACTGGTTACATGGAGTTAGAAAACCTCTGTTTGCTACATCACATCCGTCAGCTTACGTTACAAGTTACGTGTTGCTTACCTTATCAAGGGTACTAACCAACTAGGTACTGAGGGAGGGGTTCTGTCTGCCCGTACAACGCGATATCTTCCGACCGCCTGTCCCTAATCTGCCACACCTGGGTTGTTCTGGGATCAGCAATCCAGACGCAGGTGTTCCGAGCCCTGGCCTTGCACAGGAGACTCCCTGGGAGCTGCAGGGACAGTGGGGGTGTGCCAGCACTGCCCTGCTGACCAGGGACTCTTGCCAGCAGTTACATGGGAGCCCAGTGGGCTCAGGCTTGCACCATGGCTTCACTGTGGGTGAGAGAAGCAGGGGAAAGGAGCTGTACCTGAGATGTTGCAGTAAGTCACACACTGATACTCTCGTGCTTCTAGGGGTTTAAAGGTCACCTTGATTTTGGCCAAACAAGGTGGCCCAATCTCTCCCTCCTAAGACAGAAATAGGCAGCAAAACATTTATCTTCAAACTTCACACTTCTTGTTTTCAACCGGTCCTGCGAGCCTTTCTTTAGAGCATCAATGATGAGTGAACAACACAAGAAGCCCAAGGAAACACTCCAGACCCAGCTCAACACACTGCTGGAAGCTCTTAATGCTCAGCTGATCAGCTCCCACTCTCCACAATATTCCTGCTGCTCTTACACAAGCTCTTGGTCGCATCACGCTGCTGTCAGCCACAGTGGTATGTAACTGCCACTGGGCACTGGTGACCCTTGGCCTCAGATGGGCCACAGGAGTAACCAAGAAGAGAACATGATCCCCTTCCTTGGAAATAAAAATATTAGTTTAACCTGTTTGGAAAGAAAGCAGAGGCTGGGATTATTCTAGGGTTTACTCCAAGATGAGAAGGGATTTTGCACTGTGCAGGCACCAGGCATTCATCATCTCTCACAATGCCAACACTCAGAATCAGGGCTCTGGCTGATGGGAGGACGTGGGGGTTTGCTTACATAAGCAGAAAAGGATTTTTGTCCCTGTGTGCAAGAGAAGTCAAAAGGCCCATTTAAACTTCCCACCCTTGTGTCCAGGCTCACAGACGACACTGGAAGGGAGACTCACAAACAGTGCAAGTCGTGCCTACAGGAAGGGATTGGCCTTTCTATGATTAACCTTGGGCTGAATTTGGCCTCCTTTTCCAGAGAACCACTGCACGCTTCAGGTCCATATGGAACTGGCAGTGCTCCAACACTCTCTGCTAAACCCCAGGCAGCACAGCATGTGACAGGGGAGCCCCTACCTACAATAAGGGTCCCTGGGAACACTGCAGGGGCACGCACAGAGTGCCCCTGAGCTCGAGCCCTGGCAGCAGAGCTGGGCTTTGTCAGGCTCCCAGCCCTGCCTTGCTCCTGCAGGGCAGAAATGCCTTTAGCAGAGAGCTCTGCAGCTGCACCACCAGAAACTCCATGTCCTCCCTCTCAGCACATCGAGTCAGCTGAGGATCTGCAAAGTGACCGCATCCGGGGGGATGGGGCGAGGGTAGGGTGGGTGGGAGGAGTGTTACCCTCGTTTTTCTGAGCTTTCTTATTAGTCTTCTTGAAATTCATAATGGAGTCAGATCTTTTCGTTACTGTACAATATTAGGAGCAGTCTTCTACCTTTCCCATAGATGTAACATAAACACACCCTTTGTTTGTCATTCTTTGTCCTTTGTTTGCATATTTCTAAGCTGAAAAACAACTGTAACTGACAGTGGGTCTGGCCACTGAGGATGAGGGGTGGAAACCCAAAAAAGCCAATGTTCTGCCAGATCCACAAATGTATAAAAAGTAAAGAAAAAACAAGGAGGCCCTTTTTTTTCCTGCTCTCTCGGTTCTCGAGGCGGTGAGCTGGAATCAGAGGGTTCTCTGCTTTTGAATGATTTATGTCTGCGTGATTACTTTGTGCATCTCCGTGACATCTGGTGACCCCGTGTGCGGAGCGTTTTGGTGAGGTTTTCTTTCCCCTCTTTGCCTGGTTTGTGTTTATCATGAAGGATTCCTTAGTCTGGGAAATTTGGGAGGATATCTTGGAGCGGAACGATGCTCAGATATCCCAAGAGGGTCTTCAAAGTCTATTTGCATGGGACAGGAAACATGGGTTCTTTCCCACTCCAGGGTCTGTGTTAAAACGACGAGAGTGTTATCTCCTGAGGGACTGTATATTAGACTGCATTGATATAGAACATGAGGAAGAAATTGCAGAATTAATTTTGCAGTGGAAATTATTTGAGAAAGCGGTTTTTAAGTCGACCCCTTACAGCTCGATGGCTGGGAGCCCCGTTCCAAAGCGGGATGGTGAGCTGGAAGGAGGCAGGGTCATTGTTTCAGATCCGGGATCTGAACTTGAGATTCTTTGCGATTCTTCCCCTCCATCCCCCCGTTCCTGCGCGGGGGGTTTCCCCCACTCAGGTTCCGGTGCTGGTTTCGGGCAGAGGGGGGGCAGAGCCCCGCCGAGCCCGGGGGCGGTCCTGCTAAAACCCGCTCCGCAGAGCAGCCGGAGCGGGGCGGAGCCTCCTCCTCATCATGCCTTTCCGGCTTTGGTGGGGGGGCGGCCCGGGAGAGCGGGCTCCGCTTTCGTTTGGCGAGAATTCGGTTACTATACATTGCTTCTTTTGTCGCACGACCGTCACGTATCCAATGGAGACAGGTGACGTGACGCTGCCTGCTCTGCCACCCAGCCCAGATCCAGAGACGGCTGCATTGGCTGCCTCCACCCCCGCGCCACCACGGGACGCTGCCAAAGGCAGGGCCCCCGTCAGTCCCTCGGTGGGCACCGCCCCCACACGCGGGCTGACAGCTTCGCCCCGCTCTGGGCTGGGGGGGGCCGCGGGCTCCCGGGCTCCCGAGGGACCCCTTATCGGGGGGGTTCCGGACACTCCACCTGCCACGCCAGCCCCATGGGCTGCTGGCGATGCTCGCGGGGCGGGAAGAGGCTCTGAGACGACCCTCCTAGCAGTTGTGCCTGCTGCAGAGGCATCTGACCGGTCTCCGGCGGCTGGTGCGGGCTCCAGCTCCACGGCGGGCCCGACACCAGCGGCTAGTCCGACCCCGCCCCCGCTTCCTGCTGCGAGCGCTGCAGCGGCGGCTACGGGCGGTGAGGTGGTTAAGTTCAGCGCGAACAGAGACACAGCTGGAATGCGGCCGGTCTTTGATAAGAGCAAAAATTCCCGCACTGTTGGCTCTTCGTCAACAGCTTGGACGCTACCTCCTTGTCAGGTGACCGTAAGGCCGAGAGACCGCGGCCAGTTCTGGGACGAAGTAAAGGCTAAGGTGGAAGGATTAAGTGCCGGTGCAGGAACTGCACTGCCTGCATCTGACCCTGTGGGGTCGACAGGGCAGGATAAGGCAAGTGCTGCTGCTTCATCTGAGGGTCTTCAGGCCTTTCCTGTCCTTCAGGGTGCTACTCATAACACCTATCAACCCTTGGTTTGGCAGGCTTTGACAGAACTGCGTGATGCAGTCGGGAAGTATGGTCTGGGCTCAGCTGAGGTGATGCAGGTTCTCCGTAGTTTTAATGCCAGTCCCTTGACACCCTTTGACATTCGGAGCTTGGCTCGAGCCCTTCTCCCACCGGTTGAATATGACTTCTTTGAGGATACATGGACTAAGCTGGCAGCCAGAGCGGTGGAAAGGAATAGGACACTAGGTCAGGGTGATCCTAGGCATATGGTTAATATCGATATGCTAATGGGAACAGGCAGTTATACCAGGGCTGAAGGGAAGGCTGGTTATGATCCCTTGGTCCAGGAGCAGTGCCAACAAACAGGCATGGCAGCCCTGGTTCAGACCTTACAGCTGGCTACTCCACAGCAGCCCTATGCAACGATTGTCCAGGGAGTTGATGAGCCCTTCCTGTGCTTTGCAGGACGGCTGACGGCTGCTGTGGAGAAGCAGGTGAGTGATCCTACAACAAGGAAGCTCATGATTCAGTCCCTTGCTCAGGGCAACTGCAATGCAGTTTGCAAGAGGATAATTGAAGCGCTTCCTGGGGAACCATCCATGTCGGACATGGTTGGGGCCTGTGCAAAGGTATCCCCTTCCAGCCAACAGGTGGTTGCCGTGCCTGCAGCTGTGCAGCCAGCTGTGGCTACGATTGTTCAACCGACGGTGACTACGGCGGTCCAGCCGGCCGTGCCTGTGGCCGTGCAACCGGCCGTGACTGCTGCTGTGCAGCCTGCTTGGGTCGTTCCCCAGGGGGTGCAACAGCAGCAGTGGGGTGCTCGGACCAGGAAGAAACAGGGCGGAAAGGCACTGGAGTCTACAGCTGTCTTGTTTTATTGTGCATGATGTGGAAGGCCGAATCATGCTGCAAATGCGTGTAAGGCGACAGTGCATGTGAATGGTCAGCCGTTGGGCAGTTCGGGAAACGCGACGCAGAGCGCGAAGGCGAGACGCGTGCCGAAACAAATGTCTCTGCCTCAGCCCCAGCCAATGGAGATCTGCTCAGCAGGCTTGCAGCCAGCACGCGCGGTTCAGCAGGTGTTGATGTCTGCACAGGCGAGGCTGTCATGATTGATTCGGACAAAATACACAAGGTTCCTCTGGATGCCTTTGGTCCCTTGGGTCATGGCATGAGTGCGTTTTTGATGGGTAGGTCCAGTGCCACCATTCAAGGTATCATAGTGCACCTGGGACTGATTGATGCGGATTTTTTGGGACAGATTCACGCAATGGTCTCCACACCCACCCCCCCTCTGACTATTCCAAAAGGCACACGAATTGCTCAACTTGTTCCTTTTAAGTCTTCTGTTTCCAGAACCGAGGACCGGACGCGAGGAGACGGGCTTCGGCTCTACAGGGCCACCTCAGGTGCACTGGATTGCTGTCCTGAGAAAAGACCGTCCTGAGACGCTGTGTACTGTGTCCATGGTTGGTGCAACGCCATCCGAGATTCACCTTCGAGGCCTCCTAGATACGGGGGCTGACGTGAGCATTGTCTCCCTGGCTCCTTGCCCCGCCGCAGTGGCCTTTGACCCTGGCAAAGACACCGATCGCGGACTTCGGAGGAACGAAGCAATGCTACGTGAGCCAGAATCCCGTGGCCATCACGAACCCCGAGGGACAGACAGCCATAATTTGGCCTCATGTTGCTGAAATTCCTCAGAACCTCTGGGGGAGGGATGTTTTGGCCGCATGGGAGGTGCGATTGGGAACGGATTTTTGATTGGGGCCACTGTGATGAAGCACGCAGAGTGTCCCACAGCTCCTTTACAGTGGCTGGTGGACAGACCCATCTGGGAGAACCAGTGGCCCCTCCCTCATGACAAGCTAGTCGCCCTTCGTGAACTTGTACAGGAGCAGTTGGATCAGGGGCATTTGGAACCATCTACCAGTTCCTGGAACACTCCTGTCTTTTGTATCAAAAAGAAGTCTGGGAAATGGAGGTTGCTACAAGACCTCTGAAAGATCAATGCCGTGATGGAAGGCATGGGAACATTGCAGGCTGGTATGCCATCGCCTACCATGCTTCCTGCAGACTGGCCGGTCCTCATTGTGGATCTGAAGGATTGTTTTTTTACAATCCCTCTGCATCCCGATGACAGACCAAAATTTGCCTTCACGGTACCAACAATAAATGATGCAGAGCCCGCACAGCGGTATCAATGGAGAGTTCTTCCTCAAGGAATGCGGGATTCGCCAATGTTGTGCCACTGGTATGTAGCCCGTGCCTTGTCTGGAGTTCGCAAGTAGTTTCCTGAAGTTCACGTCTATCATTATATGGACGACATTTTGGTGGCTGTGCCCACCCAGGATGAGCTGCTGAGGATACAGCCTCAGTTGTTGAATGCTCTGCATTCACATGGACTGCAGATAGCTCCAGAAAAGGTACAGCAACAACCTCCCTGGAAATATTTGGGGGTCAAAATTCTGGAACGGACAATCTGTCACCAGGAGGTGCAATTTGTGCAATCGGTGAAGACACTGAATGATGCTCAGAAGCTGGTAGGTGTTATCACTTGGTTACGTCCTTACTTGGGACTGACCACAGCACAACTGTCTCCCTTGTTTGAATTGTTGAAAGGGGATACTGATTTAAAGTCACCTCGTGAATTAACCCCTGAGGCACGAAAAGTGCTGGAGGAGGTTCAGCAAGCTGTTTCGGCTTGCCAAGTGTACCGCATTGAACCTTCCATTGATGTCACTGTGTTCATTACCACTCCTG
Source organism: Tachycineta bicolor (assembly GCA_025960845.1). NCBI lineage: Eukaryota > Metazoa > Chordata > Aves > Passeriformes > Hirundinidae > Tachycineta > Tachycineta bicolor. Next base: position 2,845 of record JANEHK010001169.1, on the reverse strand, counting down.
ATTTACATCCTACAGGTATCATTGGCCAATGGAATGATGATTGGACTGATCATCTGCACATCTTGGAATGGGTCTTCCTGCCTCATCAGCCGCATAAGACGGCGACGGCGCTGTTTGAATTGATTGCGCGCTTGATAATCAAGTGCCGGCAGCACTGTTTGCAATTGATGGGTGCAGATCCCTCAAAGATCATACTCCCGGTTCAGAGGGAGGAATTTGATTGGAGCTATGCGAACAATGTTTCGCTGCAAAGTGCTCTTGAGGGTTTTTCAGGGCAGATTACTTATCATCTGCCTAGCCACAAGCTATTGCAAGTGGCCAGAAATACTCAATTTTCTCTACGACCCAAAAATAGCCAAGAGCCAGTGCAAGGTCCCACCGTCTTCACTGACAGTTCGGGCAAAACAGGAAAAGCCATTGTTACCTGGCAGGATGGATCTGAGTGGCAGGTTTTGGAAGGCCATGAGGATGGGTCAGCCCAACTGGTTGAACTAAAGGCTGCTGTCATGGCATTTGAGAAATTTTCCCAGGAACCTTTCAATTTGATCACGGACTCCGCCTATGTTGCCGACATTGCACAGCGATTGGGTTATTCAGTGTTGAAGGAGGTCAGTAACCCTGCCTTGTTTAATTTACTGAAGGCCCTGTGGTGTGCAATTCAGGCCAGAGTTCATCCATATTATGTTCTGCATGTACGGAGTCATACTAATTTGCCAGGATTTGTGGCGGAAGGTAACACAAGGGCTGACAAGTTGGCTAACCCAGCGTGGGTAGCCCCTCAGCCTGATGTGCTCACGCAGGCCAAGGCATCGCATGGGTTTTTCCACCAAAATGCGCATACGCTGCAGAAGCAGTTCCAACTGACGGGCACTGAGGCTCATGAAATTGTCGAGTCGTGTGACGACTGTCATGCCCTTGGTGCGCCATTGCCGGCAGGGGTTAACCCCAGAGGCCTTAAAGCCTTGGAGCTTTGGCAGACCGATGTTACCCAGGTCGCCGAATTCGGCCGGCTCAAGTATGTGCATGTCATGGTGGACACGTTCTCCTCTGCGATGTGGGCTTCTGCTCACACAGGAGAGAAAGCCCGAGATGTCATTGCCCGCTGGAGGCAGGCCGTTGCTGTTCTTGGCATACCTTCTGCTGTGAAAACCGACAATGGTCCTGCTTATGCCTCGCAGCAGGTACGGCAGTTCCTACAGTCATGGCGTGTGTCACATAACTTTGGCATCCCTCATTCTCCGACGGGACAGGCGATTGTAGAACGCAATCATGGTACACTCAAACGTGTTCTTCAGAAGCAGAAACGGGGAATGCAGGGTGAAACCCCACACAGTCGGTTAGCAAAGGCTTTGTACACCATCAATCACCTTACGGTGCCGCAGAACTCAAATAATCCTGTCATTTTGAACCATCATCTCTTGTTGCAGGCTTCGGACGGTGAGCAACAGCCTCGAGCGAAGGTATGGGTCCGAAATTTAGTCACCAAGCAATGGGAAGGACCCTATGACCTAATCACTATGGGGCGAGGGTATGCGTGTGTGTCCACGGACACCAGGACACGCTGGCTACCTTCAAAGTGTGTCCGTCCTGATCTGCGACCACAGAGGCAGAATTCAGCTGACAGGCAAGGTGGAAGCCGTGATCAACTTGAAAACCACCAAGTGGAAGAATCCTCGAGTGATCACTCTGATGATTCCTCCACAGACAGTGATTGAATTTGTATATATTCCCTTCGTAAAATTGTTCATTTTTCTTTTTATGTTTTTTCTTTTTTTAAAGTTAAAAGGGTGAGATGTTACCCTGGTTTTTCTGAGCTTTCTTATTAGCCTTCTTGAAATTCATAATGGAGTCAGACCTTTTCGTTACTGTACAATATTAGGAGCAGTTTTCTACCTTTCCCATAGATGTAACATAAACAAACCCTTTGTTTGTCATTCTTTGTCCTTTGTTTGCATATTTCTAACCTGAAAAACAACTGTAACGGACAGTGGGTCTGGCCACTGAGGATGAGAGGTGGAAACCCAAAAAGCCAATCTTCTGCCAGATCCACAAATATATAAAAAGTAAAGAATAAACAAGGAGGCCCTTCTTTTTTCCTGCTCTCTCCATTCTCACGGTAGTGAGCTGGATTCAGAGGGTTCTCTGCTTTCGAATGATTTATGTCTGCGTGATTGCTTTGTGTGTCGCGGTGACAAGGCTCTTAGAACTTTCCCATCAGAGGTGACATGAAAGTTTAAATTCTTTAGTCTACATAAAACAGAATCAGAGGTTGTTGTAAGCATATTTAAAAAGAGTTATTCAGAATATAACTGATGTTCTTATGTAATCTGCTTTTTCTTAGACTTGTATCTCTATTTTTTTTCTCATCATGCAATACTAATATTCTTAGTCATAAAAGCCTTGTGTTCTTTAAGCCATTATGATTCCAAAGAAATGAATTGTAGATTCGGGTCAAAATGGAGTGATTTTACATGTTATAAAGTATTTTTAAGTTTTATAAGATTCAAGTTTTGCAGCATATCAGAGTGACATTATCCTACTAGTGAATATATACAGACGTAGAAAAATACTCACACACTCCTATTGATGGACCCATATTTCAATCTCAGGCTGCCTGTACAAGGATTATAATGGAATATTCCCTATGGAGAAACCATTTATTATGGAACAGTGAAAATATTTGGGGTTACACACCATGGTGTTGCCAGTTTTATTTATCAAATTTGTTATAGACAAATCAGTAGCCAATTTAATTTAAAGTAATTTTACTTTGCCATTTTAAAAATAATAACAACCTGAAATAGCCACAATAAAAGAGACAACCTTGATCCCGGGTTATCGAAGT